>CM031921.1:9576719-9775543 GCA_018703695.1 Prunus fruticosa | reverse complement strand
TGATCAACTTATCCCCTTCTAATGGAGAAAGGTCAGAAGCTGGGTAATGATGGGAAGGGTTTCTGTCACCAAGATAAACATATTTAAGGTGTTGTGGAAGAGGTTTCAGCTCAAGTTTAGGTGGCTTGACAGTGGAGGGAATTGAGTTTAGTGGTGGGAGGTTCAAGAGGCTCAACAATGGGTGAAATGGAAGAATTGAATGGTTCAAAACCTCAAGGGCAGCTGCCACTTCAATGAACTCAGATTCATCATCAAGATCACCTAAAGGTTGTGTCAACACAAATTTCTAAAGTACTAGATCACCTGTGCCTTGCACAAACTTAGACAAAACCAGGGAATCCAAACTATCAATTGAAAAACAATCAAGTGAATTAGAAGGATGAGTTAAGGATTCAAACACTTTGAATTATGGTTGGGCCAAGGACTGTCATTTTAGAATGCCATTTTTCACATCAATAAGAGTGTTTGCCGTGGCCATGAATGGTCTTCCAAGCAAGATAGGCAGCTCAGGTCATTAATGGGTGCATCTTCCACGTCTAACACTACAAAATTCAAGGCAATATTAGCTTATCAACTTGAACCAAAATATCTTCAACTATACCTCTAGGATATTTCACTCAGCGATCAGCAAGTTGTAAGCCTGAGTGTGGTGGATTTTAGCCTTCCAAACCTAGTTGCAGGTTACATCAAATAAGGCATTAGATTGATATTTGCACCTAAATCCAACATGGCTTTCTCCACTCGTTTATCTCCAATGGTTATGCCGATGGTAAAACTGCCTGGATCCTTGAGCTTAGGAGGAAGTTTTCTTTGAAGGACAGGCACTCACATTTCAACACAACACCTTCTCATGAGGGCTATACCTTCTCTTGTGTGAGTTCAACTCCTTAAAAAATTTAGCATAAGTTGGCATATTCCTGATCATATCAAGTAAAGGCAAGTTAACATTGACTTTACTAAGTCTATCATAAATTTCAGTAAATGACTTATCCTGTTTTGCTTTTAGCAAGACGTCCAGGGAAAGGAATTGGTGGCACATAAGGTTTCTCGGCCTTGTGCAATATAGGTGAACTTGTTGACGTGCCAATGGGAATTTCTTCTTTTGGTGTCGTCTCTTCCTTGTGTTCATCACCTGCATTCACAACATCATCATTAGTAACTTCTTTGCCAACTTTATTATCAATAACCTTACCACTTTGAGAAAAGGCATTGCTTTGGCATGCTCATGATGGTTGGGATTCACATTTGGCTGGCTAGGAAACTTTCCAGGTTCTTTCGGTTCAAACTATCTGCAATTTGCCCTAATTGAATTTCCATTTTGGTCAAGGCAGGAGAATGTGGTTGAAGAGCACCATTAGTAGTTTGCTGGAATTGCAAAGTATTTTGAGCCAACAACTTGACTTGTCCTCCAATGAACTTGGTTTCGGTTGGAATGATGACTCGGCTTTTTTTGATTTTGATTGTTGCTCCAAGAGAAATTTGGGTGATTCCTCCAACCAGGATTATAAGTGTTCGAAAATGGATCATTTCTTGGCCTTTGGTTGTAAGAATTCATCATGTGGGCTTGTTCTTGGACAACAAGGATATTCATTACTAGCTGAACACATGTGAGTTGGGTGTCCTTGAACATTGCAAATAGCACAAACTTCAACTTGAGGAGCTTTAGGTACCATATTGAGCACGGAGTCAAGCTTCCTTTGTAAGCCAGCAACCTGTAAAGCAAGCTCATTGTTAGGACTAATCTCATAGATACCAGCCTTACCTCTTGTATCTTTGTGTTGAGCATTGGATCCCAACATCTCAAATATGTCATATGACTCTTGAGCATTCTTTTTTTTTTAAAGCTCCACCTCCAGCATTATTTACGTAGATTGACAAGTTTTCGGTTAGTCCATCATAAAAAATTTGCATTTGTAAGTATAGAGGTAACCCATGATGTGGACATTGCATTAGAGTTCCTTTGAAACGCTTCCGAGCATTCGTTGAATGGTTCTCCATCATGTTGTGGAAGTTGAAAACTTGGACCTCAAGGTGGGGTCTCTTGGGCGGAGAAAAACTTCTCCGAGAACTTCTGAGCAACAGCATCCCAAGTGGTTAGTGACGAGGGCTAACGACATCAACCAGTCTTTGCTCTATCCTTCAAAGTGTAAGGGAAAACCTCATACCTCAATTACTTTGGTTCAATACATCCTTCAAAGGCAAAGTACAAACAACGGTATAAAATTCTTTAATGTGAGCCAAAGGATCTCGTTAGGTAAACCATAAAAAGAAGGAAGCATTTGAAAGTGAGAAGATTTAAGCTCATAGCTTTCTAGCTTCTAGGGAGCAAGATGCATGAAGGTGAATTTGGTATGATTGGTTGAGCAAGATCCTCCAAAGCAAGTTGGTCATTAGCTCCATCTTTTCCTTCTTCCTCTTCTTCTTCTTGATCTGAAGTTAAAGATGTTGAACAAAGAGTATTCTTCTGAGCTTGCTGAATTGGAGGTTTCAGCTTCTAAGGGATTGAGAATAGATTCAATGGCTGCCTCCTTTTGCTTTAACAAGCCTTTGTTCAAATTCAGCCAATGATGGTTGTTGTGTACCACGCATTGGTTGGATCCTAATGGTTCCAGGATTGAGAGTGTTTCTTGAGCCAGCTGATACAACTTGTTCAAGCAACGGTTTGCTCGACATGCAAATACCTGAAAACAAAGAAAAACTAGAGAGTAAGCAATAGAAATAAGACTCTTAATCAAGTCCCCAGCGGCGCCATTTTCTTGTTGGACAATTTTACTCTATCTCATTTCTCGGCAAGTGTACGAACCAATTATAGTATAGGAATGCAAGCACGAGGTCGTTCCAAGACTTGGATGAAAGACACTTAATACTACTACTTAGACTCACAAGTAATCCTAAGACTAAACAGAATTTAAATGAAGTTGTTTTGAGTTTGTTGGAATGAAAACTCCAAAAAGGAAAATGCAAAGTAGCAAGTGACCAGCAAGTAGATGTTTTAGAAAGTTGAGAGACAAAGGAGACAAGCACTAGGGTTTCAACTTCACCATGACAATCCAATTTCAAGCTACAAGTTAACAATCACCTAAGTTGATTACAATTTCTGGAGTTCGTTCTTTCTTATGTATGATTATCCATATGGTGTTTGGTTTTAATCAAGTACTTAAGAAAACACAACTTAGCTATGGTGTTTAGTCTAGTTATGAAATTGAATCCATTAAGTTTAAGAAGAACACAAAGGAACCAAGTAAACATTTAAACATGGTGTTTGTCCTAAATGCATTACCCACTCATTCACTAATCGGTTCAAGAGTCATATGGTGTTTATGTAAACTTGAACTAGATAACTAACATACATGTGTTCATAATGGCCAGTTATTTAAACATGCATAAAGATTCAGACTAAGAACAAGTGAATGAGAACCAAAAAATTAGAAGTAATCAACAAAGGATAACATTAACTTGAAAACATGAAATTGTCTTGTCAGGTTACATTGAAACCCTAGTTATGGTGATTAGTTACACTCCATTAATGGAAAATACATTTGAATCATAAATAACATGGAGAGAGTAGGAAAAACCCGGTGAAGAACAAATTATGTTGTTGAAGAGCTTCTCACGGCTTCCACCATGTATGGTGAACCAAGGAGATGAAGAGTGGTGTAGATGGTGTGGGTTGTGTTTGGGAATTGATGGGATGGTGGAGGATGGAGTGATCTATGGGAGAAGTGTATGAGCTGGGATGAGTGGTCTCTAGGAATTGGAAGAGAGGGATTGTGAATTCAGGGTTTTTGTGTGTGTTGAATGTGGAATGGGAGTGGTATTTATAGGGAGAAGAAAAGGGGATATCAGAATTGAATATAGCAATGACCTAACACACTTGCATTAGATAATCAGAAATGGTTGTTGCACTCACCAACAAATCCCACCGCAGCCCTACCTCATCATCATGTCAGCATGACCAAGCTTCCATCCAGAACCAATAGCTCATGCCTACCTCACCATGACCAAGCAAGCAATGAGCTCGTCTCAAAGTCAGCATGATGAACAACTTCTTGGGCTTACGAATTGGGCTTGGCTCAATCAAATGACAACTTTAAGATGTCCATTGTGAAGTTCAGAATGTATCTGATCCAACCACACAAGTATTGGCCCAATCCAAGCTTGGATGAAGAGAGATAACGCTGAAATGAACGTCTACCTCGGTATCCATTTTGCAGTTTTTGCTCCATTTTGCTTCAAATGCCTCAAGTGGTACCTAGAGCTCAATGAACTGAATAACAAACACAAAATGGATTAAAAGCACAAGTTTTATTTAAAAACATAACCAAACAATATGGTAGATTGATACAAAATGATACAAGAATTATGCATTGATCATGTTGGTGGGACTCGTTTTCGAGTGATTCTGCAGCTTGTCGACGAAATCGGTCCTTCGAGAGTGAGCGCGGAGCGCCTTTCCTTGCCGTTCTCAGGGGTGAAGGTTGTAAGGTTGACCTCCTTGGGAGCCTAGCCTTTGAAGAATGTTCCTCGACGAGTGAACAACATAGCGCCTTTCTTCACGATCCTCATTACGATGGTCGTGAGGTCGATCTCTCTCGGAGCCTAGCCCTTGAGGAGCATTCCTCGAGGGCCTGAGGCAGTCGCGGACATGGAGTCGTGGGCCTTGCCTTTCCTCGCACGTTGCTCTGAGTGTGGCTTTGCGGATGCTTATGACATGTTGGCGAGCTGATCACATCGTTGTCCCTCTCCTTGTCTCTCATTCTGCTTTGACCCTGCTTGGTACCCATGGAGCTGACTCTGACGCGTCTTCCATCCTTCTCTCTCGCCCGGTTGTCTAAGGCCAAGGTTTTGAACCAGATTGATTTGGTTGAGGAGCTGCCTCATGAATTGCTTTGGTCGTCCATTCTCAGAGCTAGCTGGTCAACTCTCAAATTGAGGTATGCTTGACTTCGTGGATCGGAGGAGAGAAGTGTGTGGAGCCCAACTGCATACGGGCGAGGGTTTAATTGGAGGCGTGAGGAGCGTGCGTAGAGCGCTGGATGTAATGGGAGGGAATGGATGAAGTTGCTCCAAGACCGGGCCTAAGTCGGCGGTGGTGACGAGTCCACTTTGATGGGAGGTTCCACCATGCTCGACGGTGGTACCATGAGGATGGCTAGATCTGGCCAAGGGGCCTAAGGTGACTGCGGTGGTCGGCGTGGTGGTCATGAGCTGTGAGTCCGGAGCAGTGGCACGGTGGTGAGAGGTGAGTGGCGCCATCATGTCGATCGGGGTCAATGGGTGGAGTGGCTTTGGGTCGTTGATCGGTGCATATTTACATATCATTTTGTACCCTTCTAACTTATGATTTGGTTATGTTTTTGAGTTAAACTTGTGCTTTTAATAAGTTTTGTGTTTATTTCGTGTAATAAGTTTTGTGTTTCCTGGGCCAAAAATCACATTTGAAGGCCTTCCGGATTTTCCATTGAGTTGGGCTGCATATGCTTGGAAAGATAATTCAAAGAGCTTCAAGATCCATAATTTTCTAGATTTTACAGGGATAGAGCCACAAGCCCAAAACGAGCCCACAAGCTGGCTGCAATGCATTGTCATGCATGACATATGCATGATGAAGTGTTGTTGATTGTGGGAAAGTTTGGTGAAGCATATTCAATACCTACTTTTGAGTGGAATTTTGCAGCAGCCAAATGAATTAATTGAAGTTGAAGTGGATGATGCAACACTAAGCTTAATGACAAGAAGAATTGTTTTCAAATGCAATAGTGTGTTAGGTGAATTAAGTGTTGTAAGTTGGTGAAGTGAGTGTGGTTAGTCAACCCTATTGTATAATTCAGATTTTCACTTCCCCTAGGCCTATAAATAGGGAAGTTCTCTAAGCTTGTAAACACACCCCAAGGGGGGGGGAGCTCTCAAACACTTCTCTCATTCCTTCATCAAATTCTCAATGTTCCCAAACACTCCTCCCTTCTCTTTCTCAAACACATCTCTCCTCTCTTCCAAATTCTCAAGTTCTCAAATGTTGTACAAAACCTTTTTACTTCTTTTGTTTTCATTTCTGTTTTGTGTAGGAAAACTGAATAGGATCATTCAATCACCAATCTCTTGGAAATGAACCTCGCACTTACATACGCTATCTAACGACGGCTCGTGCACTTGTGAGTATCACAAGTTGAGGATGCAGTTGAATCCATTTTGGTGCAGCTGAATCGGGTTCGCAACAAGTTTGGCGTCGTTGCCGGGGATCGGTAACATTGTTTGATTCTATTTGGTTTTCCTACTTTTTATTATTTTTATTTTTTGTATATAACTAGACAGTTTCATGTTTTAAAGTTAAAGACGTTAATTGACAAGTTGTGTTTGTAGTCCAACGGACAAGGACAATTGCCTGACAATCAAGAGAATGGGTTTAGTCCCAGTTACACAACACAAAAAAGAAACAAAAGAGGTTCAAGTACATGTTGATTTTTTCTAGTTTATGGTTTCATTCACTTGCTCTTAATTAAATATCTTGTTCAAGTTTACATAAACAACATATGACTCTTGGACTGATTAGTGAATGAATGGGTAGATATTGAAGACAAACACCATGTTTAAATTGTACTTGGTTCTTTATTGTTCTTCTTGTTCTTAATGGGTTCGGAATTTGTGTTTAGACTAAACACCATAGCTAAATGCTTTTTATGAATACTTGATTAAAACCACACACCATATGGATAATCATATTTGAGAAAGAACGAACTCCATAAGCTAGTTTGATTTACTTTGTTGCTTGTTACTTTGAAGCATGGGAGTGTTGATTTTTCCTTTTCCTTTTTTAGTTTTTATTTATTTATTTCCTAATCCTTTTAATTCCGTTTCAAGTTTTTGTGTGTGCTTGTTCTAGCAATTTAAATAGCTCAATAAAAATAGAGAGAGATGGCAACCTCAATCATAAGAATGGGAAGTGTGGAGTAGTGGGATAGTCGGGAGCCTCCAAATGCATCATGCTCGACCTAATCGCTTCAAAGGGGAGCATTTCAATCATTTCTCTTTACTTGTTATTATTTTAAATCTATGTTTCTTTTTTATAAAAAAAATTTAAAAATTTAAAAATTTAAAAAGATTTTTCATATGAGCTGACTTATGGTAACTCTAGTGAGCACTTCCGTAAATTCAAAGTGTCTAGGAGTTCTTTAGACGACACCTTCGGTGTCTAAGGAGTTTGGGTTTTAAGCGGGACCATTGTGACCCCTCCAACCTTCCCGAATCCCTTGCTGTTTTTGGAGGCCCTTAACGTGGTCATCCGTGAGTTGCTTGTATATTCGTGTGTGTTTAAATTAAGTTTTTTATTTTTTCTTTTTTACTTTTTTTTTACCTGTTTTTTTTTATTTTGTTTGTTTTCTTTTTCTGTTGAGTCTTTGCTTTTGTTTTTGTTTTGTTAAGTTAGTTTATATATTTATTTACGTGGTTTGGTTAGTTAGTTTATTTATGAGTGTTAAAAAAAACAAACAAACTTTATTTCACTTTTAAAAAAAACAAAAAAACAAAACAAAAAAACATCCAAGTGAATTAAAAAAACAACATCATCATCATTTTCTTCTTCTTCTTCTTCATCTTCATCATCTTCATCATCATGGCTTTCCTCTATTGTCTCGTACTTGTAGAATCTGCAGCGGTTCTACATGGTCATCATTTTTTCCTCTGCAGTGCTTCCACATGCTGATTGGCACAATAGAGCCGGCTTCTCCCAGTCCGCCACCATAGCCTTCAAGGCAGCCACCTCCTCGCTCAGAACTGCACTCCGGTGTCCTCGCCGGTGATCGCATGCCCAAATTGGTAGCCGAGACCGCATGGAGCAAAGTTAAATGATGGGACTCATCCACCGCCATCTTGTGAGACCTATGTGCCACATGCGGTGATCTCCGAGTGAGTTTACCTGCCAATAAATGTTCCGCAGCACTGATATGTTCGGCATTGCCTCAAAAAAAGTTCGGTATTGCCTCAGCAAAGTTTGAGGCCGTGCCGTGATGATATGTAGAGTTTGGGAAGACATGAGTTGGAGGAGCCCTTACCTGGGCATTCGGTGGTGCAAGTGAAAGCTCAAGGTTGAGATCATCAAGGTGAGTGCATGAGGATGCCATTTGTTTTGCTTCTAGAATTTTTTGATGTTTTTCCTTGAGTTTGCAGGAAGAAATGCTGGGTATCATCCGCTTGCCGAGATGTGGTTTAAATAGGAAATATGCTGCATGAGAGAGAGCCAACACCATTTCGGATTTCCCGAGCATGTCTGAACCTAATCGCTTAAGGGGGAGCACCTTTACTTTCACTTTACTTTTCTTTTTTTCCGTGTTTTCTGGTGTTTTATATTTTGCCCATTACTTTCATTTTTTTTAGTGCTTTGTGTTTTTACCTTTCCCTTTCCGCTATCACCTTTGTCTTATTTTAGTTAGGGAAATGTGTTTTCTTTTCCGTTTTTCGTCTTTGTTTTATTTTTAGTTGGGAAGTGTGTTTTCTTTTTCTTTTTTTTTTTTCTTTTTCTTTTTCTTTTTCTTTTTCTTTTTCTTTCTCCCAACATTACTCTTTTTATTTCCGAAACAAAATAACAAAAAAAAACAAAAAAACAAAAAAAAAACAACAATAGTTTAGTAGAAATCATTTCTTCACATACTCTCGGTGTCTCGACCATTGGAGCTTTGAGTTTGGCCCTCTGGCTATCCTCTTCCGGGGCTTCACGCACAGCCTCTTGGGGCTCACCACTTGAGCTCCCAAAGATCGCAATCTTAGCTTGAGTATAACTACTCTCGCGATTCTGCTTGCTTGCGTTACCGGTCGGTCCAGGTCCTCCAACTGCTTTCTCATGTCAGAGAATACAACTCTACCATCTTTGTTAGGTTTTTATTCTTGTCCCAGGATACTTTTTTATAGCTGGTGTCGATTCACCTCCACTATCCTTGCCCTCTCCCTTTTCAAGCTTTTTATAGCAGTCTGACACTCTTCAACCATACTTTGCTCCGCCGCCACTGACCTTTCAGAATCTCTACCTCATGGGACTTCGCAGTAGGCGATGACCCAAACTTGCAACACATGCTGTACTTCTCACGCTCAGTGCCAGGGCATCACTCGTGACCCGGTTGTCATCCCTTGTCCCGAACACACGTATATCTTTAGGAGTTACTAAATTTCTGCCAACTCCAATGGCAACATCGTTGTCCAGGAGTATTGAGTCATTGGACAGTCAGGCCCTCTTGCGGAGGCAAAGTAGAGTACCCATACTTGGTGCCGACTTTGGCCCCATGTCTAGGGTCGGTGGAGCTAGGTTGAGATCCAACGAAAATGAGTAGGAAGAGGCCATTTGATTTCTCACTTTTTTCTTTTTCTTGCTTCTTTTCTCTTTTGTGTTTTTGAGTTTGTGTGTTTTCCCTTTCTTTTTCCTTCTTATAGACATAGTCTTTGACAAACCCTAGCCATTGGGAACGTCTGACATTTTCTAATCTCCAGGACGTCCTTGAGTCCCACAACCTTCGTGTTTTCCAATTGTACCCAACTCATTTATCACGACTTTGCTTTGTCTAACGGCACGTTCAACAAAGTCTTTGCGCCTTTCCATAAGCCCATAATTTCCGCTTGTGAAAAATACGGTGCCTCTACTTGTCAACACGTGTCTCGCTCTCTCGAAACATCAACGACCACATTATCTCTTTTCAGAAATCCCGCCTTCGCGCTTCGAAAAATAAAAATAAATATAAAAAAATAATAATAATAAATTGAAACGTGTGGGTTTCGGATTTCATTTTGGTTAAGGTTTTACCGTTATTGGGTTAATTTCATTTTGGACTTTGGGCTATTTTTGTTTTGGGTTTCAGTTTGCATATGACTATCTTTTAGGGCTTACTGTTTTGAGTGTTTTCCTTTCGTTTTATTTTTTTATTTTTTTTTATTTGATTGTTTGTTTTGTAATTTTTATTTTGTAATTATTTTTGTATTTTAATTCTTGTGTGTTTTGTGATTTTTATTTGCTTTAATACCTTTCATTTGTTGTTATGACATTGCTTGTACCTAAATTTTAAACATTGAGGATAATGTTCATTTCTAGGTTTGGGGGTATTGAAGTTTAGCAAATAAATTTGGTTTTTTCTAATTTTTTTTTAAAATTATATATATAAAAAATTAAAAAAATGTATTACTTGTTTTTCTTTTATTTTGAGTTTTTGAGTCACTTTCCGAACACATATGATGAGATTGTGATAAATGTTGCATGACTTAAATGAAAATTGGATTTCATTTTATTTTATTTAAAAAAAATTATAAAAAAAAGAGTAAAAATTTAAATTGAAAAAAAAAATTAATAAATAAATTTGGCATTGTTCTAGCATGATATGTTTGAAACCTTCTTTACACTTGCCATTTGTTTCATAATTTTCCAATTGAAGGATTTGCATGATCTAAAGAATTGTATGAAGCATAAATTAGACTTATATAACCAACCATATAAGGTGAGTTTTTGAGCCTTGTACTTCATTTCATGAGTGTTATATGCACATACTCTTAATTTCTTGTCATCTAAGTTGTTGTTTGATCTCATTATTCATTGATTTGGTTGAACACTTAAAAGTCATTCATTCTTATGCAATTTGATTTCATGACATTTAAGAAATGATATTAAGGCCCTCTTTGGATCGTTTGTGCTTTTCAAGCTAACTTTATGCATGCTTAAGTATGATTTTCCATTGTTAACCATTTTGAGCCTACATGTAAACCTTTTCTTTCATTTAACCAATTATATTTCCTTGCCTTAGCCTGAAAAACAAATATTTACCTTTCTAAGGAACTCATGAGCTTTAATTGGGATGTGTTTTTCATATTAGGTTTGGGAAGAGGTGTTACATTTCAATATATATATATTCACACAATTGGTGAAAGAAAAGAGAAAAGTTGTGATTAAGTGGTGGTTGATTGAAAATTCATTTTTGGGCTTTCAAAATAAATTGGTCGTTTCTCAATAAAGGAGTATGAATCATTGTAAATGAAGGTATAAGGAGTTTTGATCATGTAAAAATAAATTCTTATTGTGATGATTCGAAGTCTTGTAATATTTTGAGTTCCTTGGACTTTGTTTTATCCATACCCTTCATTTCTTACTCACCTTACACCCTTGGCCCCATTACAACCTATATTAAAGACCTAAATTGATCTTAAATGTCATGTGGTTGAATTGCATTTATTTTTCTACTTTTAAGTGTTTGGCATCCTTCTTGAGATCATATTAATGCAAGTTCTTCATCTTTCTATTTCGAGTTAAGTCTTTATGGTTTAACTCTAATCTCATGTTTATAACTGAGTGTTGCATTATAACCCTCTTCTGAGTGATTCATTTGTGAGAGGACAACTTTGGTGAGATTTGAAGTTGAACTTGTGTTTTGTATGATTTTTGAAATTGTGTGAAAACTTAGATTGGGGAATTTGTTGCATTTGGCAATCACACTACTACACTTTGAGCATATTATGTTTTGAACTTTGCCGCCTTGTAAATAATGTCTAAATTGAGCATTTATTGTTAAAACTTTTGAGTCATGTGCATGAGTCATTTCTCTTCAAAAATGTTCGGGAAGATTGTTTTGAGTTTTATTTTTGTTTTGTTTTTATTTTTATTTTTGATTTTGCTTTTATTTTTGTTTTTGTTATTTTGCTTAAGGACTAACAAATCTAATAAGTTTTCTAACCATTTTGTTTTGTAGAGTTAGAAAAACGTTTGTGGGTATCGTATCTGTTAAACCCTCAGGAGACACAACTCCTCCTACTAGGGATGCCTAGAGGTTTAAAGGCTTGTTGCATACGCTAAATGCAATCGAGTTACCTACGAAAGTGGTCTAGTTAACTTCTTATTTGTTTTTTATCTTTGTTTTCCTTTTGTTTTGCTCGAGGACTAGCAAAATCTAGGTTTGGGGGTATTTGATCGGTGCATATTAACATATCATTTTGTACCCTTCTAACTTATGATTTGGTTATGTTTTTGAGTTAAACTTGTGCTTTTAATAAGTTTTGTGTTTGTTTCAGTGTAATAAGCTTGAGACTCACTAATTGCATTTTGGAGACAATTAGCTCAAAACGGTGTCTGTAGATCAGTCAACTTCACGGATTAGACTGTACTTACTCAAGAAGAACCAGATAATGAGCCATACATCATTTGAAAGATACGGAAGTCTATTTTCTGTACAATTTTACGGTTCATGATTCCAAGTCTTCTAGAGAAAGTTATACATGTTTTGGCAATTTAAGGTCAAATTCGGCAGCATCTGCGTTACTGGGCCAAAAATCACATTTGAAGGCCTTCCCAATTTTCCCTTGAGTTGGGCTGCATATGCTTGGAAAGATAATTCAAAGAGCTTCAAGATCCATATTTTTCCAGATTTGTCAGGATGGAGCCACAAGCTCAAAACGAGCCCACAAGCTGGCTGCAATGCATTGTCATGCATGACATATGCATGATGAAGTGTTGTTGATTGTGGGAAAGTTTGGTGAAGCATATTCAATATCTACTTTTGAGTGGAATTTTGCAGCAGCCAAATGAATTAATTGAAGTTGAAGTGGATGATGCAACACTAAGCTTAATGACAAGAAGAATTGTTTTCAAATGCAATAGTGTGTTAGGTGAATTAAGTGTTGTAAGTTGGTGAAGTGAGTGTGGTTAGTGAACCCTATTGTATAATTCAGATTTTCACTTCCCCTAGGCCTATAAATAGGGAAGTTCTCTAAGCTTGTAAACACACCCCAAGGGGGGGAGCTCTCAAACACTTCTGTAGAGCTCCCTTCCCTCTCTCCCTCAAATTCTCTTAGTTTCCCTTTGTAGTTCTCAATTGTTGTAACAAGATCCTAGTACTATAAATCTCAAGCATTTTTCCTTTCTCTTCTTCTAAATTCTTCAAACACTTTCTTCTCCCTTCTCAAACACTACTTAAACACTTCTCTATTCTCTTTCAAACATTCTCCAATTTCTCAAACACATGTCTCTTCCCTTCCAAAATCCACAAAGTTCTCAAACACCACTTTCCTTTCTTCTCCAAAAGTCTCCATATTCTCAAACAATTCTCTCATTCCTTCATCAAATTCTCAATGTTCCCAAACACTCCTCCCTTCTCTTTCTCAAACACATCTCTCCTCTCTTCCAAATTCTCAAGTTCTCAAATGTTGTACAAAACCTTTTTACTTCTTTTGTTTTCATTTCTGTTTTGTATAGGAAAACTGAATAGGATCATTCAATCACCAATCCCTGTGGAATCAACCTCGCACTTACATACGCTATACTACCGAACGGCTCGTGCACTTGCGAGTATCACAAGTTGATGATGCAGTTGAATCCATTTTGGTGCAGCTGAATCTACGCAACAGTCGTCGCGATTGAGCCATTGCTGCGGTTTTGCCTCTCGTCATCTTGCTTCCAACCATGGTTGTTTGGAAGGCTTTGGTGGATTGGAAAATAAGAGGAACGGATTCCTTGAGCACGCGTTGAGTATAGCTCGTGCTCTCAATGAAAGCACCAATTTATGGGAGCAAATTTCCTCCAACGAGAATATTCCGTTGAAAGATTCCCCTTTCTTCTTCTCTCCTCTTTCTCCCTGCAAAATAAATTGGATAAGAGGACCACGCCCAGGGGGTGTTGGCCAAAAGCCCTCCGATGCCTAAGTTAGTTCAATTGATTTAGGGAAAAATTAATAGCTAAATAGGGTACGAAGATATATATATGTGGTGAAAACCGGGGCGGTCGAAGCCTTATGTAAAAGAGAGAGAGAGAGAGAGAGAGAGAGAGAGGAGGTGGCTAGGATTTGTGAAGGGAAGAGCTCTCTAGAGTTTTTAGTAGAAATTCTGACGTACCTCAACCCTTGTGTGTGGTCATCCTTTTATAGAGGTCTCGGGAGCTAGGGTTTTAGATGAATAATTCCGTAGATGGAAGGGAATTATTCCTCCCAATTTGGCAAGATTTGACTAATTAGGGATTTGATTTATTTGGTTTAAATCAAATCCCTAATTAAGGTGGCAATCAAATCAATACCTAATTTAATTAGGTAACTCCTCCATTAATTGAGATTATTCGTAGGAATTAAATCAATCATCAACCTAATTAGGTAACATTCTATTTAATTGGGTAATCCCCAATTAAATTGAATAATTCCCAATGAGGTCAAATAATCCCCAAATGGAAGGAATTATTTGATATAAGGTTATGAATTAATTCGGTTCCCACAATTATCAGTCATGATGTGTATACTTTACTTGCAGGAAAATAGTCGCTTCAAAACCCAAACCGAGATCAATTTTATTTGGACTTTACAGCCATTTGGCGGTATATTTCATTCTTTATGAGACATTATGTATGCTAGTATATAATGTTAAAATACATCTCTTAAAACACTCACTCAGCTGCTAAAGAAGAAGACACACATAATCCACCAAAACACAAGCTATTCTGCTACTCTCAGTAAACCAAAATGCTTTTGCTAATGGATATGGTTTTAGCCTCACTATTACAAGTTGTCCTTGTTTTTTATATAATGAGCCATCTTGCTAATGTGCTGTTGCGGTTGGCAGTGCACAGAGCTATGCTTAGACTTATTGAGTTATTGCCCACCTACCCAAATGGTGCATTGGGTTCAGACAAAAAAATAAAAATAAAAAATTGTAGGATAGGAAAAAAATTCGTGCCCTGGCCATCAAATCTAGTGAAGGAGCCCCAATATTTGGCACTTCTGAACGTCCTAAGGTAATTAATGAGGTACAATACTTACACAAGGTTTCTTTCCAACCAACGTCAGCATCTCGGAGGGAGATGTCAAATACCAAATATCAAATTTAAATTTGATGGTTAATGTGGTAATTTGACATTTTACAGCTTTACACTTCACTTCGATATATCAAATTAAATTATTATTTTATTATATTTTATTGTTGATTTATTTTTAATTAAAAAAAAAAGAAAAGAAAAAATAATAAAATATTCATTTGATAAATTGTTTTTGGGATGTCAAAAATAACATCCCAACCTTCGAACCTTCATTCCACATCAGCTTTGACACATCGGTTGAAGTGATGTGAGATGTTCTTTGTAGTCGTTAAATATCCATGTGGCAATTTTAACGCATTGGTTGGAGATGTTCTAACATTATGAAAACTTGCTAAAGGATAATAATATTTTAATTTCACAAATTCATGATTATATGCTTAGCAAGACACCCCTCTTCCTTCAAACAGGGGAAGGGGTATCCAGGCGAGTTACCAAAATGATTTAGACAAAAGAATGCCAGGCATCCATATCTTGGTTGGGAATACAATTAATGCTAACAACTCCAAGCAGGTAGGAATTTTCGATTTTTAGAATAACTGCTCCAAGAAAGCAAAACAAGACGTCTTCAGTAGATAAACCAGCTCGACTTCCAGAGAAGACAACCAAGAGTGATGAACTGAGGTTATCTATAGTGTAGCTCTCTTGTTTTTTTTTTTTTTTTACAGGCATGTTGCTGATTAGGATTGTTACCACCACAAAGATTCGTGGTGTAAAAGTTTCAAATTTTTTAGAATTAAGAAATTAGATAACATGGGTAGTTATGTTCTATAAAAATAGCACATATTATTCTGATTTTGTTTTTAATTTTAATTTTTTAATATAAAAAATTTGAATTTACCATATTATTCTCATTTAATTAATAATTTCAATTCTTAATGTTTGAATTAACTAAGAGCGTTTTCTAGTATTTTGAATGTTTTCAGGATTCTTTGCCTTTTGTTATATATATATATATATATATATATATTTCAATTCGATTTCAATTGAATTGGGCCGACCCAATTAGATTTGGTTTGATTTTGCAGGTTTAGTTGGTTTGGGCTTGACCCCAATATTAGTTTTTTTTGTTTTTAAAAGCCCAATATCAGTTTTTTTTCAAATGTCCAATATTGGTTTATTTTTTCCAAAAAGCTAAATATCAGTTTTTTAAACAGGCCAGCCATAAAGCCATTTCGTTTTACCGTATTTATTGTTGTAATCTTATAAATTCAACTATAAATCCAACAATTTTTTTTTCTTTTCTAATAATCACAATCATCCTCCAACATATCAGTTTCCAAGGAAATAGAACAGATATGTACTTACTAACAAATTGTACTTGGATTATCTTGATAGTAAGCACATATGTGTAAGAACATATCTGTTCTATTTCCAAGTAAATCTTCACTAAGAAAACACCTAATACTATTAGGAGGATTATGTAAGATTGACAGGCCCAACTCAAGGCATGAACCCAATTCAACTAATCCATCTATCACCATATTGCACTCACGATATACATAATGAATATAACAAACCCAGTTTGTCTATATAGTCCTGGCATCCTCACAACGTAGCAGCAAGAGGATGAAGGTCTTCCACATCTTTATTAAGCAGACATGGATTGCCTAACGTGGAGCAATGCCAAACACACATACACATTACACAATGTGGCTACACGTTTGTGAACCCAACATATTGTATAAGTCCCATAAACAATGCAGCAGACATGGATTGCCTAAAGTGGAGCAATGCCAGACCCAACTTTGCTTCAACTTCAAGAAAGAATGGAGAAGAACCGACATAATATTGCTCATCGCTCTTGTTGCCCTAATTTCTGTGTATTTGATTGGCTGTTGTGCTTTCAGGAATGCCAGGACCTTTTCAGAAACTACAAACAGGGCTATACCTAATAGTAATAGCTAAGGATGGGGGTGAGGCCGCCACCAGTTCAAACCTCATTCTAGTAGATTAGATTAAACTATCCCTTGCATTAAAAAATCATTTGTAACGCAAAAGTCAGCTGTGCAGGTAAGACTTTAGGGTTTTAGTAGCTGCTGCAAAAACACATAACGTGGAAGAACCAACAAAAATCAGCCAATGCTTACTCTCTCTCTCTCTCTCTCACCTATAAACACCGCCGCCTCTCTTTCCTCTCTCCGCTTCGTGTTTTAAAGTTTTGTTACAGGAAGAAGTGGTTGTGGATCGGGTCCGATCGGCTCAGATCGAACAAAATCAAATGGCTGTGAGTATGGTGTCGCCGGGGTTTAAGCCGCTGCAGGCATTTAAGCCGCTGCCGGGGTTTAAGCCGCCGCCGATCGATATCCAGAAGTCAAAAGTGGCGAGGCTCATTAAATCGACGTTGAAGGAGATGCAATCCAATCCCTCCAACGATTTCAAGTGCCTCGCGCTCGCGGTTACTTTTACTTTTCCAATACCCCTTTCGTTTTTTTTATTTATAAATATTTTTTGGTTTAATTTCACTTTCAAGGATAAGTTAAGAATTTGGATTGGTGATTCTGAATTCTATTTGAATTTTGGGTTTTGGGTTCGACCTCAATTGTTGTTTTTAGCATTCGATTTTGTTTTAAGATCATTTTATGGTCATTTTCAAAAAATTAAAAAAGCCTTTTTCTATTTTTTGAAGAACTATACATTGGGATGCTTGTTCGGCCGAAATGCTAATTATGAATCTATCGATATCTGTATGGTTGTTAGCTCATTGATATTTGTTTTCAGGATAACCCATATGACTGTCAGTTTGCAATCAGAGGCCTTAATGGAACTGAATTCGAGGGTGGAATTTATCATGGCCAGATGCAGTTTCCGGTGGAATACCCAAACCAACATCCTATATTCACGTTGTTGACGGTAATATATGTACTTGTTGCCTTTTGAGGTTGTTGCCTTTTGAGGTTTATGGGCTCTTTTGCTACTTGAGTTAAATTCTTATTTCTTTCTTTTTTCTTTTTTAAATTATGACAGTCATGATGTGTTTACTTTACCTGTAGGAAAATGGTCTCTTCAAAACTCACACCGGGATCAATTTGAACCATAATTTTGGGGAGCCATTCACTGGTACATTTCATTCTTTCTGAGACATTATGTATGCTAGTAAATAATATTATAATACATCTCTTACTCGCCTGCTAAAGAAGAAGACACACATAATCCACCTAAACACAAGCTTTTCTTCTACCCTTAGTAAACCAAAATGCTTTTGCTAATGGATATGGTTTTAGCCTCACTATTATATGTTGGAAGATTCACTATTATATCCAACTTAAAATCTCATTAAAAAACTCAAAACACTTAATAGAGTATCAAAGTAATTTAATAATTAAAATTAAATTCAATAGGACCAGCTATCACTTTTTGAGTTTTTTTTATTTAATTTTTTATAAAAATTAAATGGTGTAGAGTTTATCTATATCACTAATGCTAAGAAGAGCAAATAATACATTGACACGTCAGCGAATATCATTAAATGTGTCAATATTGTGTATCCAAATAGCATTACTCACAGCTAAATATTTCTTATATGTTGTCTTGACTGCATGCCCTTGTCTTTTTATAATGTGACATCTTGCTAATGTACTGTTGCTGTTGGCAGTGCGACGTGCTTTACTTGAACTTATTGATTTATTGCACACCCACCCAAATGGCGCATTGGGTTCAGTAGAAGTAGAATACAATAAGGAAGTAAGGCGGGCCCTGGCCATCAAATCTCGTGCAGCAGCTCCAAAATATGGCACTACTGAACGTCAGAAGTTAATTGATGAGGTACAATACTTACACAAAGTTTCTTTGCAACCAACATTTCATGATGACAACTTGCTAAAGGATGGTATTAATTTCACAGATTCATGAATATATGCTCAGCAAGGAATCCCCTCTTCCTTCAAACAGGGGAGGGGATATCCGGGTGAGTTCCCAAACTGATCGAGACAGTAGAAAGTGGGCAGGATTTCCAGTGGCGGCGACGATCATTCAACAGGAGTTGGTGGAGATGCAATCCAATCCCTCTGACGATTTCAAGTGCCTCGCGCTCACGGTTGCGTTTATTTTCCAATACCCCTTTCGTTTTTTTTTAATTTATAAATATTATTGTTCTTTGACTTTTGGTTTAATTTCACTTTGAAGGATAAGTTAAGAATTTGGATTGGTGATTTTGAATTCTATATGAATTTTGAGTATTGGGTTCGACCTCAATTGGCATTTTCAAATTTGTTCGCTGTTTGGCTATTGAAATTGGGCATGTTGTTTGGCCAAAATGCTAATTATCAATCTATCGATATCTGAAGTTTTTGTTTTGGTAGCTCATTGATATTTGTTTTCAGGGGAACCCATATGACTGGCAATTTGCAATCAAAGGCCCTAATGGAACTGAATTCGAGGGTGGAATTTATCATGGCCGGATCAAGTTTCCGGTGGAATACCCAAACCAGCATCCCATATTAACGTTGTTGACGGTAATATATGTACTTGCCTTTTGAGGTTTATAGGCTCTTTTGCTACTTGAGTTAAATTCTTATTTCTTTCTTTTTTTTTTTTAAATTACGACAGTCATGATGTGTTTACTTTACCTGTAGGAAAATGGTCGCTTCAAAACCCAAACCGAGATCAATTTGAACCATAATTTTGGGGAGCCATTCACTGGTACATTTCATTCTTTCTGAGACATTATGTATGCTAGTAAATAATATTTAGATTACATCTCTTAAAACACTCACTGACCTGCTAAAGAAGAAGACACACATAATCCACCAAAACACAAGCTATTCTTCTACTCTCAGTAAAACCAAAATGCTTTTGCTAATGGATATGGTTTTAGCCTCACTATTATAAGTTGTCTTGTCTACGTTTCCTTCTTTTTTATATAATGTGCCATCTTGCTAATGTACTGTTGTTGTTGGCAGTGCGAAGTACTTTACTTAAACTTATTGAGTTATTGCCCACCTACCCAAATGGTGCATTGGTTTCAGTAGAATACGATAAGGAAGAAAGGCGTGCCCTAGCCGTCAAATCTCGTGAAGTAGCCCCAAGATATGGGACTGCTGAACGTCAGAAGTTAATTGATAAGGTACAATATTTACACAAGGTTTCTTTGCAACCAACATCGACTTTAACATCTCATCATGAAAACTTGCTAAAGGATAATATTAATTTCACAGATTCATGAATATATGCTAAGCAAGGAACCTTCTGTTCCTTCAAACGAGAGAGGGGATATCCGGGTGAGTTCCCAAAATGATCGAGATAGAAGACAGCAGGACACAGTTACCCAAAAAAGAAAAGGAAGGCAGGGCAACTTTTTCTTTTTTTGGAATACAATTAATGCTGACAACTGCAAGCAGGCAGGATTTTTCGATTTTGGGAAGAAGCTCAAAAGCCTATGGTGATGGTAAATTTCGTTGTCATTATAAATTTACTTTTAATAATTATTTTGTGATTATAAATTTCGTTGTCAACATGTGAGAGGAGATAGTGACCCCGTTTTCTTTTCCATCCTCGAGAGATAGTATAATATTGCTTGAGAGATAGTATAATATTGCTTGTATCTAAAAAGAAAGCTGGTAGCTAGGAAGTAGGAATTTGAGAATTCGAGAATAACGGCTCCAAGAAAGCAAAACAAGTCGTCTCCAGTAGAGAAACCAGCTCGACTTCCAGAGAAGACAACCGAGAGTGATGAACTGAGGTGATCTGTAGTGTAGCCCTCTTTTTATGTTTTTTTACAGGCATGGTGCCGATTTAGGAGTGTTACTAGGCACCTTTAGTTAATGGATTTTGGCTTTTTTTTTTTGTTAATGAATTTTTCATTTTTGCTTTTTAGTTTTGATTGAATTTATTGAACTAATTTATTTGTTTGTAGTTTTTGTTAATGTGGCTTGAATGGGTTGCATTAATAAGATTTCTGATTAGGACTCTGTCAATCAAATTTTATGAGGAAAAACATTAAAGTTTTATGACATTCCTGATCTAGGGCTTCTTCCTTTTCTTTTTTTGTGTGAAATGTGAGTGTTTTTGGGCAAGAAGATAAAAGAAATGGTTGATGCAGTTTGTTTTGCTTTATTGTTTGGCAAGAGGCATATTAACTTGCTTGCATTTAATGTGTTACCTTCTGATGATACTTTGGTCATATATATAGGCCCGTTTGTATAAACTAGTGTTAGGAGAGTAGTGCTTTGTCGCATGTTTTGGAAAGTTATTTAAACTTAGTACATACAGTGAATGCGCAGACTAATGCAATGATTTCCATAATAAAAAATTAGGATAAATTCTGACTTGTAGCTGAGTCATATTTAAGCACCATGTGCTGGCTCATAAACTTGTCCATGATACATGGACTAGTACAATGTGTGCAAAGCTCGATGTGTGTAGGAGCCCAACACGTGTTTGCTAATTGTTTTAGGGAGCTGATTTTTTCACGCCCCATTTTTCCACTTACACTTCCTTTTATTTTTTAATCACTTTTGTTCTTTCTCTTTCCTATTATACCCTTATCTTACTTCACTTTTATATTATTTTTTTTTCTTTATATTTAATTTTCCTACTTACACTTAATTTTCAATAAAAAAAATTTTAATGGATATAGAATTCTTTAAAATTAATATATTACAAAACAAAAACAAAATATTTTCCCCAGCCCCAATAACCCCCTCTCTTCGTCAACCCCCTCCTCCTCCCATCTCTGCACTCCAGCCCCACCGTCCTACTACCACCCACACCATCCACCACTGCATTGCTCCCCAACCCCAACAACATCAATGGCTCGCTCTCCCTCGACTCCTTCTCTCTACCCCTCTCTCTGCAAATTAAAAAACAACATCAGTCAAAATCATGCTTGATTCCCACCAAATTCTCAATATTCTCTGACTTATTATCATTCCTTGTAACATTTTTGCTAAGTGCTAACAAAGAGAAATTTATAATGCTCGGGTCTGAAGCTTTTTGCTTCAAGTAAAGAGATTTACACTCTGTGATTCAACTCAACCAATTAAAGTTTTTCAACCTACCCCCATGCCGCACCCCACAAGCCACCCGCCCACCGATAGAAATCGTTGCCCCAACGCAGCCACCCACAAACGATCTTACCACCCCACTGATAGCCACACTCAAACCCCAAAGAGGGGAAAGAGGGGGAGAGAGAGAGAAGAATTGGGCCTGGGGGAAATATTTTGTTTTTGTTTTGTAATATATTAATTTTAAAGAATTCTATATCCATTGAAAAAAAAAAATATTGAAAATGAAGTGTAAGTAGGAACATTAAATATAAAGAAAAAGAAATAATATAAAAGTGAAGTAAGATAAGGGTAGAATAGGAAAGAGAATGAACAAAAATGATTAAAAAATATTAAAAAACAAAAGATAGTGTAAGTGAAGAAAAGGGGAGTGGGAAAATCAGGTCCCTTGTTTTAAGCTCATAATTGTGAATGTATTTTCCACAGTGCTTACGTACAAATAATCTTCCTATGTCCTTTCCCCTCCCGATAATCTTTCAAATTCAAATAGAGAAATTATTGGTACTTGGCACCCGAAACCAGCTCGACTTCCAGAGAAGACAGCCAAGAGTGATGAACTGAGGTGATCTGTAGTGTAGCCCCCTTTTTATTTTTTTTACAGGCATGTTGCCGATTTAGGATTGTTACCACCACAATGATTCGTGGTGTAAAAGTTTCAAATAAACCCAGTTCTGAAATTGTACCAAAAGGTAGGTTAAGATCTGCTTCCTAAAACCCAGATCTAGAATGTTACGGTGCATTCTAGCATTCCCAAAAGTATCTAACCAAGTTTTCTGCATTCTTTTGTCCCTCGGCAGCAGAGTTACCACCCTCAGAGTTCCTATCCGGTACTCACATTATGTGTGCTTGGTGTGTCATTCTTCAGTTTATCTTGGTTTTTTTGGTTGCAGGGAGAGAGCAACAATGGTAGTTTCTTTGGTTGCAGGGAGAGGAACAATGGTGGTTTCTTTCTCTTTACCACGACCCAGCCTCCATTCCTTTTTTTAATTTTTTTAGATTTTCTTTATTATTTTAAATTTTCTAAGGAATTTGCCTTGTAGAATGACAAATTTGCCCTAATTAAAAATAATTATATTTTACTTATTTTTAATTTATATTTTTTATAAAAAAATTAATGAAACTGATGGAATTGAAGCATGTGACCTAATTTGCTAACAATTGCAAATATAATGATCAAAATTGGAAAATTGAAATTTTGGTGACAAAAATTAAATTTGACCCGAATCCAGTGACCAAAATTGTAATTACCCCTTAATACTATTGTCTCAACATCAAAAGAAAACTTGCAAAATCATAAATGAAAAACCCATTTCTTCCTCCATGATTGTACAATATGATGTACATAATCCCTTCTCTCTGTTTTGCAAATCGAGTGAGGGAGGGAGTAGGAAAGGGAGAGAGAGAGAGAGGGAGAAAAGGAGGGAGGGAGGGAGATGGAGGTGGCAGCCATGGCTGGTAGTGTGGGTTAGGAAGTGACATTTGACGTTCAGTCCGTAAAATCGAGGATGAAAGCAAAATAGATGCAAGCAGACACAACAGTGGGGGAGGAAGAGAGAGAGAGGGAGAGAGGGAGAGAAGGAGGGAGGAAGGAAGGGGGGAGGGTTGTGGCTTGTTGGGGAAATAATAAGGTGCAAATAATTAGTTTTTAGTTTAATACAAGTTTTTAGTTAATGTGGACTTATTAAAATCACTATATTAATCTAATGGTTTGCATTCTTTTACATATGCGTGTAAATGTCCGAATGCTAAATCCAGAGACTTTGAGGTCTCCAAATGTGCCTGTTTTGTATTGATTATTTGGAGTGATAAGTGATTTATAAAATATTTTGGAATGCCCGACTTGTTTGATGAAAGCAAGTCCGCACCAATATTTTGGTTGGGAATACAATTAGTGCTAACAACTCCAAGCAGGTTGGAATTTTCGAATTTGAGAATAACTGCTCCAAGAAAGTAAGAGTGACCAGCTCGACTTCCAGAGAAGACAACCAAGAGTAATGAACTGTCGTGTAGCCCTCTTTTTTTTTCTTTTTTTACAGGCATGTTGCCGATTAGGATTGTTACCACCACAAAGATTCGTGGTGTAAAAGTTTCAAAAAACCTTTTTAAGATTTCGATTTCGATTCAATTGAAAACAGCATACATCATCATTAATGGGATTAGAGTTTGGAAACATCATACATCATCTATATATTTCAATTTGATTTCAATTCAATTGGGCCGACCCAATTAGTTTCAGTTTGATTTTGCAGGTTTAGTTGGTTTGGGCTTGACCTGAATATTAGTTTTTTATTCCTTTCAATATTGGTTTATTTTTTCCAAAAAACTAAATATCAGTTTTTCAAATAGGCCAGCCATGAAGTCCATTTCGTTTTACAGTAGTTATTGTTGTAATCTTTGTAAATTCATCTATAAATCCAACATTTGTTTTTCTCATGATCACTGATGGAAGCAAAACTCTAGGTCATCAACCAAAAAACCTCCATCCAACTAAGCAACCAAACCGACAACACTAGAATAATCCATCCAAAAAAATCTCACAAAAGAAAACCTGCATCAAAACTAGGCAACCAAACCAACAACACTAGAATAATTAAAACAATGGTTAATTTGAACTTAGTAACTTGACGTCTTGCCCTTAAGGCACATGTTTACTTCTGCACTTTCAATTTAACAATAAAGTACCATGTGTTTGTAAATTTTTTACAATGTAGCTTAATCATTACATTAGTTGTTAGAGAATCTGTTAAGTGATGACATGACATATTGGGATCCATAAATATTTTAAAATAAATTAATATATTAGCAAAGTTTTCATAAAATTCAATTAAATAAGAAATATGATTTCTTTTAAAACAAGCCAAAACAATTATAATCCAACCATTCCAAACAAGATGATTGTGAAAGGATTAGTTGAGATGAGAGAACTTGATCCAGTGATTCGTATGAGATGAAATCTTATCTTGTCTATTTTTGGATTTTGTATAAATCTCACACCTACCAGATAGTGTAAGTAGTTAAGTGGGGGATAATATCGATGATAGAACTTGATCCCAAGACAAATACTTCTGCAGTTTCAATTGCTCTCCTATGCGTTTCCAGTTATGACTATGTCATCCACATAAACAATCAATGCATTAAGTCTTCTTTAATCACGCTTCAAGAACAAAGTGTGATTTGCATTACTTTGTATATATCCAAAATTCTTCATGGATTTAGTGAATCTGCCAAATTATGCCCTGAGGGATTGCTTTAACCCATACAATGACTTTCTGAGCTTGCAAACTTAATTCCCCTTGTCACGAGCTAAGTTACATCCTGGTGGTAAGTCCATATATACTTCTTCTTCCAAATCTCTATGTAAGAATGCATTTTTTACAACAAACTGATGTAATGGCCAATCGAGATTTGCTGCTAGAGGGCAGAAGGACTCTGATAGTTTTAATCTTGGCTCCTGGGGCAAAGGTCTCTTGGTAGTCTATCCCATATCTTTGTGTGTACCCCTTCGCCACCAATCTAGCTTTATATCTTTCAATTGATCCATCTACTTTGAGTTTCATAGTATAAATCCACCTGCATCCCACTACCTTCTTTCCATGAGGTAATGGCACGAGTTCCCATGTGCCATTCTTTTGGAGAGCTCGCATTCTTATGAAAATCAAGCCAAGAACTGGTCAAAACCTAGGTCCTTGATCAAGCTTTAAAAACCCAAAATAGATCCAAACCACCTGGATAGATAGCTAGAGCTTGTTGAGAGGATGAGAAAGCATACTTGGATCTACGAATTCCGTCGCCAGGCGCCGCGGAATCGAGCGTCTGAAAGTTCGATTAAAAACCGACCTTTAAGTGCTCGTGGTGGTGATGTGGCGGCCTGGGGTGGTGGGGCTTCAGCCCAGACGTGTTCGCCGGCTGGTGCTGGTCATTGACCGACCGGTCCGGAGAGCAGGCTCGGATGCCTGCCAATTGTGGCTGGCCTATGTCGCAAAGGGGGGAGAGTCGGGGGATAGGAAAAAGAGAGGAGAGAGAAGCTGTGTAGGTGTTTTTTTTATAAAAAAATCTGACTTCAAAATATTTATGGTTGTGCCAGCATTTGCATTGACCATAACTTCTTTGTTAAAACTCCGATTTGAGTTCACTATGTATCTACGAACTTGTATCGATGCGCTGAACGCAACAGTGCTATTCAAATAAATTAAATAGATTAAATATATGGTTAAAATTAGGTCGGGGTGTCACATGATTTGCTAACAATTGCAATTACAATGGCCAAAATTGGAAAATTGAAATTTCTGTGACCAAAATTAAATTCAACCCTAACCTAGAGAGAGAGAGAGAGAGAGAGAGAGAGAGAGAGAGAGAGAGAGAGAGAGAGAGAGAGAGAGAGAGAGAGAGAGAGAGAGAGAGAGAGAGAGAGAGAGAGAGGAGGTGGGAGCCATGGTTGACAGGTAGGGTAGGGTAGGGTTGCGCGTTGCTGGGGAAATAATAAGGTGCAACTAATTAGTTTTTAGTTTAATACAAATTTGTTGACATGGATTTATTAAAATCATTAGATTAATTTAATGGTTTGCATTCTTTTAAATGTGTGTAAATGCACCGATGCTAAATGTAGAGGCTTGAGATCTATATCCCAAGACCATCATCACAATTAGCACAATCACTCCCATTTTTTTGGTGAAGAAATGGGGCTAACGTCCAACAAAGAAATTAAACAGTAGCTCGAGGCCTACAGACTCCAAATAAATCTTCATTAAGAAAGATCTAATACTATCAGGAGGATCATGGAAGGTTGACAGGCCCAAATCAAGACATGAACCCAATTTAGCTAATCCATCTGCCACCATATTGCACTCACGATATACATGATGAACAGAACAATCCCAGTTTATGTCTGTATAGTCTTGGCATCTCCAACATAACAGCAAGAGGATAAAGGTCTTCCACATCTTTATTAAGCAGATGTACCGCAATAGAGTGAGGGATATTTTTATTGCTTTGAAAAAGTGAGTCAATTGTTATAGTTGTCATGTGTTACACTAGATAACCTATTCTTTTAAATTATATCACCTCTATTTTATTTAACACAACCTACGTTTGGCTCTTACGATAATTTCCTAAAGACATCGAAGCATTTATTATATCTTTTAATCTTCTTTATAGACCTATTTTTTGAGTTGAAAAGAAAAGCACCACTAGTTAGTAGTTAGTATTAACGTCAAATTTAAATACTATAATTTCACGTTTTTAATATGTTACTTTACATCCAATTTGAAGCGTGACAACCGTTTTAAAAGTGGTGCTTTATAATTAGTTAGTAGCCCTTTTTATGAAAGACCTCAAGTTTTTCTTTAGAAACGTAACTTTTTTGAGAAAGACATCATTTCAATGGGAGAAGAATAATAGAAAATAGACGACACCTCTCGTTTAGCTCAACCGCATAAAAAACATGCTTATACCTACCGCACTTATCTTGACCCTAAACAGATAGATAGGCATGTTTTCCTCATTCTCCCCATTTGTTTTATATATAAAAAAACTTCATTCTCCCAATTGTAAATTCCTTTGAGAACACAACCCATTATGCTTAACACAAGCCTCAACTCTGCCCACTCACTTTCGGAGGAACATCAACGCATGTGGTGATAGAAATTGTGTGACTCTGCCATCATAAAGACTCTATATGTATTTCATATATGTATATATATATACTTAGAGGTTTGAAAATGATGAATTATGGACATTAGTTCTTAACGGTATGTGATGTGAATTTCAAGGTAGTTGAGAACTGATTCATGAAAAATTTGAAATAGAATTTAAGTATAGTTTGTGAAATAAGAGGAATTTCAAGATAAGCTTCAGAATATGGTTTTCAAACCCACTTCGGGAGTACCCTCTAGTTGCCTTTGAAAACGGATTTGCCATGTATGATATTGTCCCACGAGTTTCAGAGACGCCTAAACCGTATGGTGCGAGGATGTGCATTCTCGGGCTGACTACATGATCCCCGAGTTCAGCGAGGAATGCGGCTCGGGTGACTTTGTGTTTCCGAGGCTTGCGAGAATATAATAGACAAGATACTTGGAATTGACGGAATATGAATGGGGGTATGCCTAGGTGGAAAGTATAGAGTTTTTCTAAATTTTAGAGATTTGATATAGTTCACAATTATTTTCTCAAGCGATGAGTTTATTTTTGCATGTAAAAGAGGGAACCATATTTTATCTAAATTATTAATTTTGACATTAAGATTTCACGTGTTCAATATTATTTAATAATATTCTTGTTTTCCTACTTATCTGTAATATATTAAATATATATATTTATATAAATATGGGTATACAAGTTTGATATGATTTTTGAAAGAAAGGTTAAAAGTGCTTTCGGAGCTTGTTTGATTTATATATAAGTATAGATAAAATAAAATACGCAAGTATATATAAATTGATTTATGGATTAGCGGAAATTTCTTGAGTAGCCTACTCACGTGCAAATATAAACTGTTTTGAGAATTGGGGAAGTTGAAAAATATTGCTTTAGAGTTTGTGAATACTTTTGAGTAGAAGAACTACATGTGGCTTGATCCCTTGTTAAGGGTATGTAGGCAACCTAAAGTTACTAGATGCAGCCGCGAGACCATGTGATTGAAAGTTGTTCAGTTATATTATTTCAAAATTTGTGTTAGCATTCATGTTGTTTCAAAATTTTGGATCAGTTTCTGTTGGCAGAACATTTGATTTGATTTTGAGAGGCCTGAGGCCATAAAGATTTGATGTTTGGTTGCTTGAATGATATTATTGTGCATATTGAACGTTGGGTTTATAAAAATCATGTTTTATATACAAGTAAAGTTTTTGGGAAACGAACGAATTAAACGGGAGACTTTACCGAATTTTTCCTCAGAAGTCAAACAAAAAGAAAAATAATTTAGGAAACTTAGAAGGGCATTTTGGTCAAAAGTGCCGGCACTTGCTAGGTGTCGGACATGCACAGAGTTTGGCTCAAATTCCAAAATGGAATTTTGATTGGATCCTGTCACCAACACTTAGGAACTCTTAATCCACAACAAGAGCCAGTAATTATTATTATTATTTTTAGTACAAATGATTGGAGGAGAGAGATTTATATATATATATATATTCATTGAGTGTATGTAGATTTCGAATCTCTATACATATGACAGAGTGAAAGAGTTCAACCAATTGAGCTATACCCCATTGATCATATGAAAAGCCAATATAATTACATAATTTGTTGCTTTTAAAAAGTGAGTCAATTGTTATAGTTGTCATGTGTTACACTAGATAACCTATTCTTTTAAATTATATCACCTCTATTTTTGTAACACAATGTACGGTTGGCTCTTAAGATAATTTCCTAAAGACATCAAAGCATTTATTATATCTTTCAATCTTTTTTATAGACCAATTTTTTGAGTTGAAACGAAAAGCACCACTAGTTAATAGTTAGTGTTAACGTCAAATTTAAATGTTATAATTTCATGTTTTTAATATGTTACTTCACATCCAATTTGAAGCTTGACACTCCTTTTAAAAGCGGTGCTTTATAATTAGTTAGTGAACCTTTTTATGAAAGACCTCAAGTTTTTCTTTAGAAACGTAACCTTTTTAAAGAAAGACATCATTTCATTGGGAGAAGAATAATAGAAAATAGAGAACCTCTCTTTTAGCTCAACCGCATAAAAAACATGCTTATTATAAGTTATACCTACCGCACTTATCTTGACCCTAAACAGATAGACAGGCATGTTTTCCTCATTCTCCCCATTTGTTTTATAAAAAAGAAACTTCATTCTCCCATTTGTAAATTCCTTTGAGAACACAACCCATTTTGCTGAACACAAGCCTCAACTCAGCCCACTCACTTTCGGAGGAACATCAACGCATGTGGTGATAGAAATTGTGTGACTCTGCGATCATAAAGACTGTATATGTATTATGAAATGAAAGAGACAACTCAATAGCTACCTTTTTCTCCGTGTTGTTTTAACACAAAAGTAAATTCCTAGAGTTTGTAATTACTTTTTTTTTTTTGGTCTGCACCACGAGGTGGTCCTTACCCGCTTCAACTATGGATGGCACCTTTAAGCCTTAACCACAATCCGAGACTAATCCCCGCTCACATGTATTCGGGAAGAGGTAAAGGACTAGCCAAATTGATGACTCCATGTGAGATTGTAATTACCTTTTAGTTTGACTTGTGCTACATATATGCCATAGTTGAGTATGAAATGTTTCTGATTTGCCTTTCACATATCTGGGAAACAGTATGAAAATTTTCACTTCCCTACTGACTGATATATCACGTCATTAATCCTTTTTAAGGTGGGCCAAAGAAAGAGAGAAAAAATCAGATAAGAGGAAAGATAGATAATTACGTGAGCTTGGATCTATCCCTGCAGATTACAGACAATGGGTGATCTGTAGGATTGGGATGCTTTGGACTTGGATTATGACGGAATTTTTATTTATTTTATTTTATTTTTGTTTTCACTTGTATTGTATGTATTTGTTGGAAAAGAACATCACGGCAGGACTTGTTGATTTTATCTTCAATGGACCAAATTTAAGATATGACGAAGACATGCGTGGAACAAGTAGTTGTAATACAACCAATAATTGTGTGTCAAGATCTATAGAAATACATATACATGATGCCTAATCTCCTACACTAAACCTTAGAGCATTGATGGGGTTTAATCCACTCAACATGTTATAGCAATTCTCTCTAAATCATTTAAACTACTTTCTTTAATTGAGGTTTAATTCGAGTCCGATTGAGTGTATTATCGAGAATTCAAGGGAAGTGATGTGAAAAATCATTGAAATGTTTTTGTTCATTTATTTGATGATGCCACATTGAAACGCATTTTTAGAGAAGTTTAGTTTAATTTAATTTTTGTTTTCAACTTGGTGCACTTACGGGTCGTTTGGTTTCCTATTTAAATAGGGAACTCAAAAACTTTGATTTTTCTTAAAAACAAGGAGTTCTTAAATCAATTTTTAAGATTCAAAAACTTATTTGGTATGCAATTTGAAAACTGTTTTTAAATCTTAAAAATTTGAGAACTTGTGGGTTGTAAGAAAAAATAAATATTTTTTGTTTTTAATAATTGAGGTGTTTTATAAGTTGTTCTTAAGTTTGAGTTTTAAAAAATAGAGCTACTAAACAAGTTTTCTTTGTTTTTGACTCAATTTCTGTTTTTGAGTTTAAAAAGTTGGATTTAGTTGAATATCAAACAGATCCTTACATTTTTTAAAAATTTAACTTTATTATTTGCATATATGAATTTTATAAGTATAGGTGCTTCCTATAAAAGCAACCACAACCACAAACATGTATCTCGGATTTCAGTTGTCACATAATAAAGAAAAAAGAAAGAAAATGATATAATTATCAGATCCCAAATTTCAGGCCTACCCATGGGTTGTGCTATATGGAAGATACTTGTCACACCACACGTGTGCCGACGCAGTGTAATGTAATTCTAGTGTCCAAAACGATCCTAAAAACGCGTGCCAAATATATACCAAAGCCAAAATGTAATGCGAAAAAGCAGATGGCTGGAGAAGTCGCATCACCAAATTGCAAAGATTCTTTTGTCGACATCAAATTGCACGCATTTATACTAAAATTTAAATGTTCAATGCATGTAATAGTCTAAATTAAAAGTAGAAGTGAAATTTTTCTCACACGTTACAAACAATATAGTATTCAAACTTTAGATTACTGATTGTGGGTTCAAATTTTAGATCACTGATCTTCAGGTTAAGAAGATCCCTTTCCGGATTAGACCCATTGACATAAATATATAATTTTAGACTTTAGTCTTCTCACGAGGAAAACAGAAGAATGAAAAAGAAGAAAGAAAAAAAAGGAGAGCCGTGGTCCAAATGAAAATAATCAGCCGAATTAAATTAAACACTGATTTCATTTTACTCCTCCAGAATACTCAAGTCAACATCGTTGACTCTCTCAGCTCACCAACCCGTTACTTTAGCTCAACTCTAACCGTCCGTTTCTCTCTCAAATCCCCAGACCCCACCTTCTATCTCACACACGCGCTTCCTTGCCTGGCGCGATTCCACATCTCGCCCAAAGAATATGCCACGTGTGCATCCAACCCCTCCTCTCTGTACTAACCCCGGTTACTTTATAAATCCCGTACCTTACTAACCCTAGTCCTCTCTCTTTCTCTCACCTCTCCTCTCCCGTTCATATCTCTCTCTCTCTCCCTGTGCAATTTTCGATTTCTTCTGACCTCCGAAAAAACAACGAGGACACTCCGAAACAAAAAGGGAAAATAAATAAACCGGAAAAGAAGAAAAAGAGAAAAACCGAAAACGTGAATTAGGGTTACGTATACAAAACTCTGCAATTTGTATGCGCGGGATTATATGAGCGTTTTGTGTAGCATTCTGTGGATTCGTTGTCTTGCAAATCAATGGCGGAGCGGAGGTTCGGGATAGGCTATGCTTTGGCGCCGAAGAAGCAGCAGAGCTTCATCCAAGAGTCGCTGGTCGGCCTCGCGAGATCACGCGGCATCGATCTCGTACGGATCGACACTGAGCGCTCGCTGGCGGATCAGGGGCCGTTCGATTGTGTGATGCACAAGTTGTACGGCAACGATTGGAAGCGGCAGCTGGAGGAGTTCGGCGTGAAGAACCCTAATGCGGTGATAATCGACTCGCCGGAGGCGATCGAGCGGCTGCACAATCGGATTTCGATGCTGCAGGTGGTTTCGGAGCTGAAAATCGAGCACGAGAGTGACACGTTTGGGATTCCGAAGCAGATTGTGATATACGACAAGGAAACGCTGTTTGATCGCCAGGCTTGGGAGGGTCTGAAGTTCCCGGTGATCGCAAAGCCTCTGGTCGCCGACGGCAGCGCCAAGTCGCACAAAATGGCCCTGGTTTTCAACCACGACGGGCTCGACAACCTCAAACCCCCAATTGTGCTTCAGGAGTTTGTGAACCATGGCGGCGTTATCTTCAAGGTGTATGTGGTTGGAGAACATGTGAAATGCGTGAAGCGTAAGTCACTCCCTGACGTTTCCGAAGAAGAGAAATTGGGAAGCTTGGATGGCTTGTTGTCGTTCTCGCAGATATCCAATCTTGCAAACAATGAGAGAACTGATGACAAGTACTACAAGATGATGCAGTTGGACGACACGGAGATGCCGCCACAGAGCTTTATAACTGATATTGCAAGAGGGTTGCGGCAAGGGCTGAAGTTGAACCTGTTTAACTTTGATGTGATTCGGGACGCGAGGTTTGGTAACCGGTATTTGATAATTGACATTAATTACTTTCCTGGATATGCCAAAATGCCGGGTTACGAGACTGTGTTGACTGATTTCTTTTGCGATATTATGCAAAAGAAAGAGAAAGATGGGGCGGAGAACACTGGTTTGGATAGTTATGAGGTACTTAGCTGTGATGACGAAGTGAGGAAAATTGTAAGTAGCGATGGGGATGATGGGGGTGATCTTAACGTAGAAGAGGAGAACCCAATTCAAGTTTGAAAGGCCCTGTGGCGTCCTTGTCCTATGGTTGGCTGGCACTATTGGTTCATTGGCATTTTCGTAAGAAGCTTGGCCATTTTGGTGATTTGTGGACGGAGATGAGTTGCACATTAGGTTTAGATAGCAGTTGCGACAGTGCTGAACTGAGTAGGCTGGTTCTTGGTTTTAGCTTTAACTTTTTGACAACAAGATTACATGATGTTCAGCGTTGATCGTGTATATTCCATTCACCAATGCTCCGGAGAAGGTACTTCTCAAAATACTATGCTGAAGTTTTAGCCTTTTAGGAAAGTCAAGTTGTAATCTGAGGCTTTAAAGTATTTCATTGCCTAGAAACTGTTCTAGTTTGTGCCATAGGCACCTTTAGTTAATGGATTTTGGCTTTTTTTGTTAATGATTTTTTCATTTTTATTCTTTTTTGCTTTTTAGTTTTGATTGAATTTATTGAATTTTTATGATACTTTTTTTTTCTCTTCATGAACTAATTTATTTGTTTGTGGTTGTTAATGTGGCTTGAATGGGTTGCATTAATAAGCTTTCTGATTAGTACTCTGTCAATCAAATTTTATGAGGAAATCATTGAAGTTTTATGACATTCCTGATCTAGCGCTTCTTCTTTTTGTTTTGTTTTGTTTTTTTCAAATGCGAGTGTTCTTGGGCAAGAAGATAAAAGAAATGGTTGATGCAGTTTGTTTTTCTTTATTGTTTGGCCAGAGGAATATTAACTTGCTTGCATTTAATGTGTTACCTTCTGATGATACTTTTGTCATATATATAGGCCCGTTTGTATAAACTAGTGTTAGGAGAGTAGTGCTTTGTCTCATGTTTTGGAAAGTTATTTAAAACTTAGTACATTCAGTGAATCCCCAGACTAATGCTCTAATTTCCATAATAAAAAAGTTAGGATCCCAGGTTTGCCTTTTCAGGTTTTGTTGAGATTTGAGAGAAATGAACACCAAGTAATACACACATAAGCCAATTATTGCTTTGATGTAATGTTTGGTTGTTTTTGGATAAAGCAGAATGCCAGAATCAGAATGGAATAAGGAGCTGATCATATTTTCGGTGAATGAGTTCTAGGATTAGAGAATTTATAAGAATGTTCTTGAAACCAAAGTGGGTGTAGGATAGAACAAATTACTATGTTGGATCTGTGCTGCTATACGTTTAACACTGCGTATTGACTTTGCATGAATGCCAATAGGAGTGATTGGCCCACATATCGTTTTGGTGTGTCGTTATTAGTAACGGTTTCTACTTTTATGATGCGAGTATACCATGTCGTTTATGGAAACAATATATTTAAGTAGTTTAGGAATTTGACACTAGGATTCCTGTGGCTTGTACTCATGTTAAATTCTGATTTGTAGCTGAGTCATATTTAAGCACCATCTGCTGGCTTATAAACTTGTTCACGATAGATGGACTAGTGCAATGTATGCAAGCTCGATGTGTGTAGGAGTCCAACACGTGTTTGCTAATTGTTTTAATGTATTTTCCACAGTGCTTAAGTGTCAGGGGCCAGTGCTTATTATAACCGCATATGGTTCTTTTGCAGTAGCGTCAAAGAAACGTACTTAAGAAGAGACTGGGTCTATGAAAGTGACTAGATTGCGTACAAATAATCTTCCTATGTCCTTTCCCCTCCCCGATAATCTTTCAAATTCAAATAGAGAAATTATTGGTACCTGGCACCTGAAAGGCCACATTTCAATGATAAAATGATAGTGATTTGTAAGTGGAAATTGAAAGTTTTGAATGCTATTAAGTTTCTGTAGTCAATAGCAAACTGATTAAATCCTTTGCAAAGGATATATCAAATGTATATCCAATTGCAGAGAATCTCACTCCTATTATTTTTCTTCTTTTGCATCAAGTATATACATTCTCTACAGTTCTGTGCCAATGGGCTATGGAAGCCCAGTTGAGATGTTAATAAGTATAGAATAAATTGTTTTTTGTGAACTTGTCTCAGGATTGTAGTTTTTATACAACCGATTGTTCTGGCCAGTTCCATGATCTTTGCTGCTCTACGCTGAGCGATTGCTGCTACTTTTCTAGCCTGTCAATGAGGAGTCATCTGTCTGTTAATTTTCTATATTATGTTTCATAGAAAGAATTTATGTCATATACATATAGATAGATAATTATGGTATTGATTAAACTACTACCTTGAGGATGGTAAGAGAATATCAACTGTATGTGTTTGTTTGGCTAAAACTTATTGCGTCCCCATGTTACGTTTGAATTCACGCATTGAATCCATTGTATTTTTGGAGAGTTGGTGGAAGGTTCTTACTCTATTTTCGTTTTCCTTTTCTGTTTTCTTTCAGTTACTTATTAATTTAGTTTTCAAGTCAGTCTTCTTTTGTGGCGATCTATGTATATTTAAGTTTTGATGTGCTTTGATAGAAGAATCTTTGTCTATCAAGTCCTAAGTTGTATGCTTCCCCCCAAAAAAAAAAAAAAAAAAAGTCCCAAATGCTGTGTGTTCTCGTGAAATGTATATATAATCACTGATGCCCATCTTTGCTACACCTTCGAAATTGTTTTGCATTTGCTCGTGTTGTGGCCTTGTGGTAAATGTTATGATTTACGCGATTGTATGAATTCATGTTTTGAGAAAACTGGGGATGTGGAGAGTCCTTGACTCTGTCTGTAGATTGAGCTTCATGTACTGGTCCCCTTGTTAGGTGCAAAACTTAATCAAGTTTGGTATTGTGTGTAAAGGTCATAACCATGCAGGATGAATATAGAAGTTGAAACTGAGAAAGTCTTGATTCTGGAGATAGAAAGAGAAAAAGCCCATAAAACCTTCTGTCTCACTGGTTGTATTCCAGAAGTTCCAACTAGATCAATACTTTTCTTGCCCAACTATATAAGAGTACAGAAATAAATTAAATCTTGGTTGTTGTTGAAGGTTGTAAACAGAAACTTTCTATTGTACAAGTCCTGAAAAAGAAAAATAGTAGCATGAGGTTGTTCATTGGATCTTAGAAGTCCTGTTATGTCTTTATTTAGTGTTACTAAATGTGGAGTACTGTGGGCATGTATGAAATCCTTCTGAGGCTTCCATTGGCAAGTGAATGGTGGTGCCCTACTTTTCCATCCTCTTTATGGAAATTTCCCCATCCTGAATTTTCTATTGCCTATGGATTTTCCTGATTGCGGAATATCTAAAATGCTCTGGTCTCTTTGAACTTGTTTTCGATAATTAAGGAAAAAGAAAAAGGAGAATAAGATTGTAGTGGATTGTATTTCAGGCTTTGTCCCGAAAAGTCTGTTCAGATAGAATTCTAATTAGGTAGCAGAGAAATTTGAGGTTCTTCAAAGGATTTGAAACTGGATAGCATTTGCACACTATAGGTTATTATAGTTTTGGCATGGTGGGAGTACATGGGAAATATGTTGAGGAGTTTCTAGTTTAAAGAAAATCCATTAGTATGACTGCTGCCAGGGTTTATGAGCGTCATAACAGTGGAGAGATGCCCGTCAGGATCGATATAGGAAGTCCTTGAGAATATTCGATGTATTTTTTGGCAGAGGAGCATTGTGAGTTTGTGATTGTCATACTTAGATGTTGCTTGGGTCATTTTTGTATCAATAATTTGTGGGGTGTAAATTTGTAAGTTGCAAATTTTCGGTGGGTTTCATTTAAAATTTCTCAGTATGTTTCAATGTACCTTTGTTTTTGGGTCTGTCTTCAGGAAAAGAATATTGTTTGGGAAAGAGCTCAGCCTTTTCTTATAGAACCAAACCATGCCTTTAAAATCATATAAATTCAGCATTTATCCATTTGAAGTGTGTGAGATGGGCTATGGCCAACATGCTGCATGAAATCCCAACACCGTCGCACAATTTGGCAAAAATAGCCAAAATTTACCCCACTCATAAATGATAGTTTTTATAGAAAAAATAGTAAAAAATTCACATAAATAGACTTAAATGCGGTTAAAACTAAAACCCGCATAAACCTAAAAAGCAAAACCCTATTAGATTGAAAAATATAGGAGAGTAACGAAGCCTCTTGGGACAAGAAGACCTTAAGACTAGTTTTGCTGGTGAAGCCTCGTGGGAGCGGTGTCATGCTTCTAGTCAAGGTACGTCGAGGCTGAACGAAAGAAAATACGGTTCAATTTGAACGTTATTGACCTGTCAATCTCAGCAAACCTGTACCAGTTTATGAGACTTGAGGGTTTACCTGTTTGTCTTTCAACCGGACCAAATTTCATAATTTTGGATGTTGTAATCTCAAATTTGTCATAAGTAACCTGGTAAGCCGACAGTAGAGTTGTAGATTTGGCTTCTAGTGAGAAAAAAAAAAAACAAAGCAGAAATTTTATAAGGATTTTTCGCTGCAATATTTTATGGTTGCAGAAGGTTCTCGCACAGGATGTGAACTTGATCTTACAATTTTTTTTGGGAACCTACAATTTAATAATATCTTTTTTTTATTTGGCCAAAAAAAAAAAATCTAGTCTCTTTGATTTTGAGTCAACTTACCTGGACACTTTTTTTGCTTTTAAGGCTTAATACCCAAAAAAAATGTGTGGGTATTAAAATACAAAAGTGATACCTACTCACACTATTATTAACACATTTTCAACACATTAAGATACATGATTAATACCTACAAACACTATTTTTAATACATTAAGATACAAAATTGATACATACTAGCACTATTTTCAACAGATTAAGATACATAACTGATATCTACCAACCGATGTGATGTGGGGTCCAATGTATATTTACACAGCAGCATACAAATAGAAACAAGGTATGCAAATGCTTTCTTGACAAGATGCATTGATCCTTATGCATCCCAAATCATCTCAAATTCATAGTGTAGATATTCAATTTTCTCTTATGCGTTCTACTTATAATGGTACTTATTAGTTGTTTTCCAAGCCCCATTAAATCACTAAAATGACGCCGTACACTCACACCACTAAATGGACAAAGCAGGATGACAATGAGTGTCAAAGAAAACAAATAGAGGTTCCTGGAATTTTAAGAAAAGATAAGCAAGAAGTAGACTTAGCAAAGTAGCATCTACAAATCTTAAGGGATCTATGATGCAGATTAACTAGGAAGAAGCAATAGCCGTGAATCTACACTTCAACAAATTACCACAAACAATAGCCAAAAAAAAAAAAAAAAAAACCAAATTTTGGAAAAAGGAAAAAATATTTAAGTAGCAGCAAACCTTTATAGTTACTATGCTTAAGCCAATTTATATTTTTTCAAACACAACTAGTATAGAGAAAAAATAGTCTTACCCAGAAAATCAAAGCCCTAAAATCCTAAACCCAGAATCAAAGCCCTAAAATCATAAACAAAAATTAAACATTAAATGAATGCAATAGAAAATGCAAATCTTAATATCAAAGAGAGAGAGGGAGTTCGAGAGAAACGTATTGATTCTGACCAAAGAAAATTGGAGATTGTATTGAGAGAGGAGAATCTTTTTGAGATGAACAAGAGGGAGTATGAAAAAAATGAATTCAGAGGTGGGGGATTGGGCGGGATTGGAAAAGGCGCGGCAGGACATGTGGGCTAAGGGGAAAGTGTAGCGTACCCGTTGGTATTGTAAGCTTGCTTTTTCTCTTCAGCCGCTCAGATGACTTTGGATGACTGAGATTGATTCTCATATAATGTTCTTATTTTACCGTTCTCACCTGATCTGAGCACATGCATGCTTAGCTCATGCATGAACAATCAACTTTGTGTGCATCACAACTTGGGCTTCCCAACTTCAAATGAAGACTTTGGCCATACTACATTGAAGCCCAACAAATTATTCAAATTGGAATGACCCTGTAATTGAATCATTCTCTTATACAATATCCCTTATTCACATTATTAGATTATGGAATCTAATGTCGAATATCCTAATGTGAATTATTCCTTTATATGATTATCCCAGGAAGATTTGAAGACTTCTTCTTTCAAATTTTATCAACTACTTTGTGTAGAGATTTGATCAATCATATCCTTGGAGCATTCTTTCTCTTTACTAAGAATAGAGATTCATTGTTGTACATTCATTTCCATGACTTTATTGAGAGTCCTGATAAACACCTTTAGGTCATGTCTTCTACAATACAACTGTATAGTGCCCTTAACGACAAACAATAAGCCACAAGACATCTATGATGTCTCAAGTCTAAGGATTAGTTTGCACCACTGCAATCTATGAGTTCTAGTTTGACATGTGAGTAAAGACTTCCATTCTAGAACTCATGTATTTGATCGCATTCAAGTGTACTTGTTCTCCTGCAAGCACCTACACATATATCTAGGTGTCGCTACACTCAATGATTTGAGACCACGTCATTCTCTATATATATAGAAGATATTATGTGCACTAGTCTTGGCGGAATGTCAATGCCCAATTGATACTCCTATAACCAGGAACCTATTTAGGATTAGGGATTATGATAAGTCTTGATGTATGCAATCTCATTATATAGTTCTTATGTTTACTTATATATTCCTATGACTATAGTTGTTTCACTTATAAACCCTCAAATCTACCATTTGTCATTTTCTAATTGGTTCTTAGTGTGTTAAAATTTTATAAGAACCAATTATAAAATGATAAGTGACAATTTTGGGTTTTTCTTTCCAAATAGGCTCTATATGAACTTTTGTATAATATGTCATGTTAGAATGGGCTTATTTGTGAAAAATCCAAAAAAATTTAGAAATTTATAATAATAACTTATTCTAGTATCTCTACTATTATAAAGAAAGAAAAATTAGGTATTAGACATAACAATCTTTACTAATTAGGATTTGAGACATAGAATATTTCTATTTGGGTTTTAATACCTTTGAATCAAGTTCTATTTTGGACATGCCCAAAGAAAAGGCCCAACGAATTTGAGCTTGTCTAAATTATAAAGATAAAATGCAATTTTACCCTTTTTTTAAAACTAGATCTCAGCCCTCTCTCTCTCATCTTCCTTATTCGCTCCATCGACGACAACGCCCTCTCTCTCATCTTCCTTCTTCACTCCATTGACAACGTGACGAGGACCTCTCTCTCTCCTCTTCCTTTGTCGCTCAATCAACGACTACGACGCTCGCTCTCTCTCCTCTTCCTTATTTGCTCCATCGACGACGATGCCCTCTCTCTCATCTTCCTTTGTTGAATTTTGGGTAACTTTGGAATTGGTGGGTGTGGCAGATGATACTGGTTGATTCCGATGATCTATGGTATGCTTATAATTTGATTGCTCCAGGAGACATAGTTATGGCTGTCACTGTTAGGTAAAGTCCTTTTTCTTTTAGTATCACTTTGCAATCTATGTGAGTGATATCTTTCTATATTTGCTTATATGCATAGAGGGTATCCTGATTGCTTGCATGATATTCTTTTTTACATAACTCGTGCTCAGAAACCTGTTTGAATAAAATAACATGTATCCAGTAGAAATTTTCTGGACAACCATATACATTATGTAATAGGAAAGTTCTGAGAGAAAGTGCTTCTTATTTGCTCCATCAATGGATATGTCTTTTTGACTTTGTTTAGTTGCTTATTTTCATGATGGTTTTGCATTTTGTTTTTTGTTTTTGGTTAGTGTGGTTGCAACTTGATCAGAAATTGCAATGCAGAAAACGGAAATTGTAATGTAGAAAATGGAAACTGCAATGAATGCAGAAAATGGAAACTTTTGTTTTACTACTTTCATCATGGTTTTGCATTTTGGTTCCCTCACTTATTAATATGCTTATTTTTTTCCCATACTTTGCAGTGTAGTTTTTGTTCCCACACTACTACAATAATGTAAAACAACGACATTAAATACACGACACAAAAGTAAAAAACCGTCATGATTTTAAAAATCATTATAAACCACGACTGGTGTTATAATAACCGTCGTTGTAGAGTCCTAAAGCTTAGTTGATTTTAATAATACGACGTAGGCCTCATCATTTGGCCCGCGGGCTCATGGGCCGATGGGGGCCCGGCCGACCCATTGAAAAAAAGCCCGGCCCGGCCCATTATGGGCTTTGGATTGGCGGGTCGGGCTTGAGCTTGAGTGTTTGAAGCCCGGCCCGGCCCGATTAGGCCCAAGAAAGCCCGGCCGGCCCGCCCACAAAAGCCCGGCCCGTTAGGCCCGCATACATATATAATTATGTATAAACAAGAGTTTAGGATTAGGATTATATCACTTAAATCACATATATAATTTGTTTCATTTCATTTACTTTTCTTTATTCATTCCTAGTTTTATAATTGGATGATTAGCACATTAATTTAATTTGTGTCAATTATTAATACAACAATTATATATATATATATATATAAGATGAACAACATATCATATCACCAAATATAATCATATCACGAAAAATAATCGTACCACCAAATATAATCATGCTTTTCTTGAACACATCACCAAATATTTGCATATTTATTCATACAATTCTTTAAATTTTTTCTTTTTATACTTATTATTTTTTAAAATTATTTCTTAAAACGTATTATGGTCTAATTATGTAATAACCTCAAAAACAATACTTGGTTTTATTCTTTTTGTAGAAAATCTTATTAAGTTGTGTGACTTTATTATGTGTTTTATGAATTTGGTTTGATGTGAAAATATTGGAATTAAGTGAGTTTAATCTCAAATTTGGACTAAAATGCCCTTATGATTAAGTTTATGATTTTTTTCGATTGAAGTAGGCCCGTTTTGGACCGGCTCGTTTGGCTTAGCCCGACCCAGTCCGATGGGCTTTTTCAAGCCCGACTCATGGGTCGGGCTCGGGCTTTGAATTTTCTAAAAAAACCCGGCCCGCTATTTTCTCTTTCCTCTTTAAAGCCCTCGGCCTCGACCCCGGCCCAAGCCCATTAAATTTGAGCCGGAATAGCCCAGCCCGGCCCATTAATGAGCCCTAACACGACGGTTGAAAGAAAGGTGCCGTCGTCTATCAAATGAGTTGATTTTAATAGCACGACGGTTGAAAGAAGTTACCGTCGTCTTTCCAACATGATGCGCTCTTTATTTTCGGTTGAATCCAAAACGCGCTAATAAAAATTTCGCTCAAGTGTATTCGCGGCCATTAGCGAACCTCTCGAGTCCGCATATTTTCAGTCTCTATCCTATGGCTCCTAATAATTGTGAAGCTCCAAACCCTAGCCTCCTTCCTTTCAAAATTCGCAGCCATTCATTCTCTTCGTCTTGTGGATCTCGTTGAACCTGTCCTTCAAAACCAGCTTCGCCACCTTCCCATTCACGATCCGTCCCTCTTCGCTCAAACACTACAACAGCCGACTCCACCGCTCAAATCTGATGACCTCTTCCTGCACCTCGTGTGCCCTGTAAACGAGTTAATCTCCTTCGTCTCTCTCTCTCTCTCTCTCTCTCTCTCTCTCTCTCTCTCTCTCGCAAAAACCCCAAAGTTCTCTCTGCTCTCGAACTCTCAAAAAGAAAAAATCGCAAAAAACACAAAGTTCGGCTGTCTCTGCTCTCAACCTCTCAGTCGTGATTGTCAACTACGACTAGCTCTCAGTCGTCTCCGATCTCGAACTTTCTCTCCTGTCTTACGAAAGCTCAAGGGTTTGGGATCTGAACAGTTCTGTCAGAGGTAAATTTGGCGACTACATCGTACAGAGATTTGTCGAGCAGCTAATGACGAATCTAACAAGGTATCTGTGTTTTCAGAGGAATATGAGTATGACTATCTGTGTTGGCTCAGGTCCAATGGATGGATATTTGTTTTGAGAATTGAAGACACAGATTTGGAGAGGTCTGCTAAGGAATCTGAAGAGGCTGCGCTAATCGATCTCTCTTGGCTTGGACTGTGTTCTCTCTCTCTCTCTCTCTCTCTCTCTCTCTCTCTCTCTCTCTCTCTCTCTCTCTCTTTCACAGATCTGCTGCTCCACTCTCCAGCCTCTGTAAGTTCCTCCTCCTTCTTCTAATTTAATTTTTGTTTTCTGTCTGATTTCCACCATCTATATTATTGTTTCAACTTTCTATCGGATTTCCACCATCTATATTATTGTTTGGTTACTTGAATTTTGAATGTGTCATTTTTTGAGCAGTTGATGGAGTTGAAGGCTAAACCCAAGCTTGGGGCCATTGACATCATCACCTTCATCATTACCCTCCACATCCAATACTGCTAACTCTGTATAGAATAATAAAAACTAGAGACTGATAGATTTGTAAACACCTTTTCCAATCCTTTTGCTGAGTTTGCAGTTTAAGCTTAAAGTTATGAGATTTTTGTTTTCTGATCTTGTTTTGATGTTCTTATCCTAATTAGATTAGATCTTGCTGTTAGCTAAAGTTGCAAGCTCTGAATTTGGTATCATCATTTGACCTTATAGTTTTAGATGTTGGCTAAGTAAGAACAAAGGACATTACAAATTCCATATTGAAATTTTAGATTTTCGATAATTAGAGCTAGTTGTGATTGTATTGTGATTCGTACTTCTGCTAATGTTTTTTGGCCTTTGGGATTATAGGGAAGAATATGGATTACAAGAGCGGCAAGGACACGATCTTCAGTTTGGAAAGTTAGTGATAATCAGCCAGGCTGACTTCTCTCTTTCCAATCAAGTTTTTGGCAGCAACCATCAATTCAGGAGCTAGCTATAGCTTTCTCTTTGTCAAAGTGATTTTTGATGTTCATCTTTTAATTTTCCTTTTATTTATCAGAGAAGGGTCTTTCTTTATTCATTGATCTTCTTGTTTAGTGCAGTTCTTCCACTACCCGGGTAATTAATCTAGGCTTTGTTTGTTATATGTTTTTAATTTTTTCTTCAGTTTCTCTCTAAACTTATATGGTTTAATTTGTTTTTTCGTTTTTGATGGGCATCTGCAGTTCTTGGTTTATATGCTTTCTTTTAAAATGTTAATACTTAATTGTAATATTATATGCTTTGAGCATTTTTGGGTTGTATGCAGTAAGGCAACGTTTGTGGCTTTGGCTAAAGTGAAGCTTTAGTCACTCCTTGTCTGCTGCTTTATTGAAGTTGTAAGACAGACCATGGCAAGGATACAATCTTCAGTTTATAAGAGAACAAGACTATAGAGGTCTTAAATGCACTACTTTGTAGGAAGAGAAGTTAAGGAGAATAATAGTCTCCTCCTATATTGAGAGAAGGAACAAAACATAGAGTTCAAGAAATGGCCCCAGTGTGTTTTTCCCTTCAACTTTCTTCTACTTCTTTATTATGCTTTGAGTGCTTTAGTTAGATAATTAAAAAAAACCCCTACACTTTTGCTCTGGTTATTGTTTTTTTATTCTTTCTTGAATAAATTGTTTATTGTCATGTAAATGGTGAATTGTAGGATTGGTACTATAATGGCAGCCATGGTATATATACTGTTGTTCCTTGTTTGAACTTGTGTTGTTGGGTACCCATCTTTATGTTAAAACTCTTTTGTTTCTTGTCCAGCAGAAGTTCGCATCAAATGGGCAACATTTTGATGAAGCTAAGTAGGCAAAGCTAACTCTTATAGCGAAGAACAAATTGATGAAGTTAAGATCAAATTAGTAGAATTTGTGAGCTCCATTATTTCTAATTATAGATAGGAAGTATGTATGTAATAGAACAAAGATTGGTTGATTATGTAATAACCATTGAATCTTCAAGTTTTATTAAAGAAATAATTTTTGGGTGTATATATTCGTTAATAGAGCATTATAATTGGTTTTCTAGTTAAAATCATTGTATAGAATCATAAGAAACAAAAAACTAAAATGTAACAACTTGGGAGCTTATTAGATGACAGATTTAAAGGTAATAAAACGATGGTTTTATTGAAAAAATCGTCGTCTGTAAATATAATCAATGACCATTTTTAACACAATACCGTCATTTTTATATACAATCAACAACACTTTTTAACAAAAAATCGTCATCTTTACCTATAAATAACGACGGTTTTTATAAACTGTCGACTTTACCCAGAAATAACGACGGTTTTTATAAATTGTCGACTTTACCCATAAATAACGACAGTTTTTGACAAAAACCTTCGTCTTTACCTCATAACAACGACGGTTTCACTGATAACCGTCGTCTTTACAGATAAACAACGACGGTGAAAAGCCGTCGTAATTTGATATTTCAATAAATGACGGTCGATTTACGACGGTTTTTAAGCATTACAACGACGGTGGATACACTGCGTCTATTTCATTTTTTGTAGTAGTGCCATAACGCATTGCAGTTTTGCTTTTTACTGTGGATTTAAAAAAAAAACTTTTTGGTGCAATTATCCTAAGGTAAGTCCTAAAAGTTAACATATCCTTGGTCTAAAAATGTCTGGATTGTTAGAAATTTTATTATCGATGGCAGAATTGTGACGCCATGAAAAAATGTTGTTAACAAGGCAGACCTTGATTAGCATGTTTATCATCGATGCTGGTCCATTGTTGTGTCGGATTCACTGCACCAAAATGGATTCAGTTGCATTCTCAACTTGTGACACTCGTAAGTGCACGAGCCGTTCGGTAGTATAGCATATGTAAGTGCGAGGTCGATCCCACGAGGATTGGTGATTGAATGCTCCAATTCATTTCCCCTACACAAAACAGAAATGAAAAAGAAAATAAATAAAACAAGAAAAAAAGGAAATAACTCAAGCAAATAAGTTCCCAAGTTCAATTAGATTAACGGATTGATTCTAGCTAAAGTATGATTAAGCCATGGTGTTTAGTCAAAATCTTGTGTTCGAATTCCCTAATTTGATCATTTGTTGTCTAACCTAAAATTAAGCATTAGGAACCCATTAAGCATAGAAGAACAATTTAAACAACCAAGCATGTATCTAATCCCTGTTGTCGAATGTCCATACATACTCTTCCTATTCATAGTTCAATTTGAATTAAAGCATGGTGTATACTCTTAATTCAAACCAAGATAGCTAACATGCAAACTTAAATGGTGATCAATCATTCAAACTAGCATATTAACTTATAAGCATAATGAATAAGAACAAAAACCATAATTGAAACTTGGAAACTAATTAAACTTGAATACTTAAGAAAGAATGTACATTACAAATAAAATTAAAGTAGAACTTGAAAACTTGAAGGAAAATTTACTAAAATCATTTTATTACAACAATTGACAACTTGAAAGGAAACTAAGAGAATTTGAGGGAGAGAAGGGAAGGGAGCTCTAGAGAAGTATTTGAGAGCTCCCCCCCTTGGGGTGTGTTTTGAAGCTTGAAGGCTTCTCTATTTATAGGGCTAAGAGGGAGGAATATCATGATGAATTCCCACACCATCCTTCATCATGATGGGTTCAAAGGTGGTCAGATGTGGCTACCTTTGCTGCCAACCCATGTGGTCTTCTTTTGCTGCCAACCCATGTGGTTGCCTTTTGGTTGCTGAAAAAATAATTTTTCTGAACCAGACTTGGTGTAGGAAGGCCACAGGTTTCCAAACGTATCCAATGGGGCTGAAATTTGGATATGTTATACTAGACACCCATTGGAACAACTTCTATGAAGAAAGTATTCGCATCGGAGCAGTAGAAGTGTACGTTTTGGCCACTGCAAGTTGGCTGCCGAAATAGGGACTGGAATTGACTTCATTTCATTTCTTTTCTTTCTTTTGCTTCACATGCATGCACATGCTTCTCTTTAGTAGCTCAAAAGCTGATCTCCAGCTCCAAAGTGATCTGCCAATTCAATTCCCATGTTCAAAGGCTGAAGCAAAATGCCTCTCATCATTCCTCATTCTTCTCTCTCTCCTTCCACCATGGCACTTTAACCTTTGTCTCTTCCTTGTCCCCTTTGCCATGACGTATTTTTGTCTTCACAAATATGCTCTTGCTTTCTCTTTAATAGCTGAAATGCCTCCCCACTTCACTCATTATGTTGAGTACAAAGTCAATTATAGCTAGGGAGAATGGCTAAAAGGAGGCACATGGCAAAAAGCTGGCAGCTGGAAATCCTCCTGAGCAAGGTTGAGTGTTGGACGGGCTAAGCACTCCACATATGTCCAATTGGGCTGAAATTTGGATATGTTGTACTAGACACCCATTCGAACACGTTTCATGAAGCTCATCACCTCATCCAAGCCCCATAGCATACTGATCCAAGTCCATGAAGTTGACCTACGAAATTGGGCTGGAAATGGGTTGTAGCCAAAATATGTTTGTCTTTAAGCTCATATTCCTCTTATGCCAATCAGCCCTTAGCATGCATGGATTGCATCATTTCCTATCCAAAGCCATCATTGTTACCTAAATCTCAATTAACTGAAAGATAAATACAAAAAGGATTAAAAGTACAAGTTTAACTCAAAAACATAACAAAATCATAAGCTAGAAGGGTACAAAATGATATACAATTATGAACCGATCAAATACCCCCAAACCTAGATTTTGGTAGTCCTCGAGCAAAACAACACAAAACAAAGTTAGAAACAAAGGAGGAAGTTAACTAAACCACTTTCGCAGGTAACTCGATTGCATTGAGCATTTGCAACAAGCCTTTAAACAAAGTTAGAAACAAAGGAGGAAGTCCCACGATTTAACTGTGCTCCAAGCGGTGTCGGCTACCAATTTGGGCATGCAACTATTGACAAGGACACGGGAGTGTGCCGCTCTGAACGAGGAAGTGGCTGCCTTGAAGGCTATGGTGGTTGACTTGCAGAAGCGGCTCTCCTTGCCACTCAGCATGTGGAAGCACTGGAGAGGAAAAACTGATGATCATGTAGAGCTTCTGCAGATTCTACAAGTGCGAGACAATAGAGGTAAGCCATGATGGTGAAGAAGGCACAGTTGATGAAGATGATGAAGAAGATGAAGAAGTTGTTGTTGTTGTTGTTGTTTTTTTTTGTTTTTGTTTTTTTTTTGTTTTTGTTTTTTGTTTTGTTTTGTTTTGTTTTGTTTTTTTTTTTTTTTGCAATGTTTGAAGTGAAATAAAGTTTGTTTTTAACACTCAGAAATAAACTAACTAACCATACCACGTAAATAATACATAAACTAACTTAACAAAACAAAAACAAAAACAAAAACAAAACCAAATCAAAGACTCAACAAAGAAAAAAAATAAAAAATAAAAAATAAAATAAAATAAACTTAATTTAAAAACACACGAATATACAAGCAACTCAAGGATGACCAGTTAAGGGCCTCAGAAAACACAGCCAGGGGATCCGGGAAGGTTGGAGGGGTCACAATGGTCCCGCTTAAAACCCAAACTTCTTAGACACCGAAGGTGTCGCCTAAAGAACTCCTAGACACTGTATTGACGGAAGTGCTTCCTGGAGTTACCATAAGTCAGCTCATATGAAAAATCTTTTATTTTTTTTTAATCTTTTAACTTTTAATAGTTTAATTTTTAATTTTTAATTTTTAAAATAAGAAACAAAAACAAATTAAGATAAAATGAAACAACAAACCATAAACGAAAATGAACTAAGTACTCTAAACAAATTCAAACAAATGATATAAATTGTTGTACTAAAAGAAACAAACCAAGAAATCAAATAAAAACACAAACAACATTTTCTATAACCCTTTTATCACAATTTGGACAGATTCGTTATCTGTTTTTCCGCTTCGACCTATGTTCAGTTTTTAGCCTATAACTTTCAAACCGTAAGTCCAAATTTCACATTCTTTATATGGTTAGATTCAGCACAGAAAAACAAAGAACCCAACGCGGACCAAAGGGAAAAACAAAGTACGGAAATAAACAGAATTCAATGAAAGTAAAGGATTGAAATGCTCCCCCTTGAAGCGATTAGGTCGAGCATGGATGCACTTGGAGGTCGACTTCTCCCACTGCTCCACTCTTCCCATTCTTATGATTGAGGTTGCCATCACTCTCCATTTTTATTAAGCTATCAAAAATTGCTAGAACAAACATACAAACTTGAAAAGGAATTAAAAGGATTAGGAATGAAAACTAAAATGAAAAGGAAAATCAAACACACATCCAATTTCATGCTACAAAGTAACAAACACCAATGGGTTGTGTAAGCTGGGACTTAAACCCAGTTCTCTTGCTTGTTAGGCAATTGTCCTTGTCCGTTGGACTACAAACACAACTTGTCCATTAACGCCATTAACTTCAAAACATGAAACTGTCCAGAAAAACATGAAGATGAAAATAAACATAAAACAAGTAGGGAAAAGAAATAGAACCAAACTATGTTGTCAATCCCCGGCAACGGCGCCAAAACTTGTTGTGTCGGATTCACTGCACCAAAATGGATTCAGTTGCATCCTCAACTTGTGATACTCGCAAGTGCACGAACCGTTCGGTAGTATAGCATATGTAAGTGCGAGGTCGATCCCACGAGGATTGGTGATTGAATGCTCCAATTCATTTCCCCTACACAAAACAGAAATGAAAAAGAAAATAAATAAAACAAGAAAAAAAAGGAAATAACTCAAGCAAATAAGTTCCCAAGTTCAATTAGATTAACGGATTGATTCTAGCTAAAGTATGATTAAGCCATGGTGTTTGGTCAAAACCTTGTGTTCCGAATTCCCTAATTTGATCATTTGTTGTCTAACCTAAAATTAAGCATTAGGAACCCATTAAGCATAGAAGAACAATTTAAATAACCAAGCATGTATCTAATCCCTGTTGTCGAATGTCCATACATACTCTTCCTATTCATAGTTCAATTCGAATTAAAGCATGGTGTATACTCTTAATTCAAACCAAGATAGCTAACATGCAAGCCTAAATGGTGATCAATCATTCAAACTAGAATATTAACTTATAAGCATAATGAATAAGAACAAAAACCATAATTGAAACTTGGAAATTAATTAAACTTGAATACTTAAGAAAGAATGTACATTACAAATAAAATTAAAGTAGAACTTGAAAACTTGAAGGAAAATTTACTAAAATCATTTTATTACAACAATTGACAACTTGAAAGGAAACTAAGAGAATTTGAGGGAGAGAAGGGAAGGGAGCTCTAGAGAAGTATTTGAGAGCTCCCCCCTTGGGGTGTGTTTTGAAGCTTGAAGACTTCTCTATTTATAGGGCTAAGAGGGAGGAACATCATGATGAATTCCCACACTATCCTTCATCATTTGCTGCACCTAAAGCTTTCATCACATGGGTTCAAAGGTGGTCAGATGTGGCTGCCTTTCCTGCCAACCCTTGTGGTTGCCTTTTGGTTGCTGAAAAAATGATTTTTCTGAACCAGACGTGGTGTAGGAAGGCCACAGGTTTCCAAACGTATCCAATGGGGTTGAAATTTGGATATGTTGTACTATACACCCATTCGAACAAGTTTCATGAAGCTCATCACCTCATCCAAGCCCCATAGCATGCTGATCCAAGTCCATGAAGTTGACCTACGAAACTGGGCTGGAAATGGGTTGTAGCCAAAATATGTTTGTCTTTAAGCTCATATTCCTTTTATGCCAATTAGCCCTTAACATGCATGGATTGCATCATTTCCTATCCAAAGCCATCATTGTTACCTAAATCTCAATTAACTGAAAGATAAATACAAAAAGGATTAAAAGTACAAGTTTAACTCAAAAACATAACCAAATCATAAGCTAGAAGGGTACAAAATGATATACAATTATGAACCGATCATCCATGTTTTAGAATGCTTGAAGGAAAATAATTTTGTCAATATATTAGTCTTCTTGTTTCAGTGTAGTGAAGGTCTTGGCAATAATTCAGACTGTGTTATGTTTCGGTTGGTGTTTTTGGTTTAGTGATTTTCAGTCTCCTTGTACCCAAAAAGAAAAAAAAAGGTCATTTTTCCTTTTAAGTTTATGGTTGCTTATGTTAGAGATAGTTAAGTGAATTTCTAGACAAGTGTTACATTGCAGTTTTGCACACGGATTGTAGTTTTACACATTGCATTGCAGTTTTCATTTAATTACAATTGGCTAAATTGTTTTATTATTGGATATTGGTATGATTTTTGAAGTTAATGGAAATTATACAATTGTGTCATAAATGGATATGTCTTTTTGACTTTGTTTAGTTGCTTGTTTTCATGATGGCTTTGCTTTTTGGTTTGTTTTTTTGTGAGTGTGGTTGCAACTTGATCAGAAACTGCAATGTAAAAAACGAAAAGTGCAATGCAGAAAATGGAAACTGTATTCCAGTTTCTGTTTCTGTTTTAGTACTTTCATCATGGTTTTGCATTTTGGTTCCTTATTAATATGTTTATTTTTTCCCACACTTTGCAGTGTAGTTTTTGTTGTTGTTGTTTTTGTTTTTGTTTTTTTTTGTAGTTTTTATTTTTTTCATTTTCATTTTGTTTTTGTTTACATCATTGATACCTACATTGTTTTTGTTTTAAAATCCCACTTAAATATGAGAAATTTTGGGTTTTTCTAGAAATTGCAATGCATTTTTCGAATCTTCTTCTTCTATTGCAGTATTCATGTTTTGATGTGAAGCTCAGATTTTCTGTTGTTGAGGTATGTATATTCATGATCAAATTGTTATTTGAAATTTCTAGTTATTTTTTGGTTTTTATAAGTTGATTTTTCTAGTACTTTGATGAGCACAAAATAAATACAAGTTTTATCCTTAAATTTATATTTGTTAGTATTTTCTTTTGTATTATGTAAATTTATTAGAGTATTTGTATTGGCTATTACAATCTTTGTTTTTGTATTTAATGAGTGGTTGTTTGTAGATATTAAGTGTCTTCCACCAATGACATGAGGAGGAGAAGGAATAAGCAATGTGTTGCAAAAAGAGAGGAAGAACTCAAGTTGGATTTGATGACTTTGCCTTTTACAGTTCATGCTGTACAGTCCATTTGCAGACCTGAAAAATGAATTCTCCCATGCTCAAATGAATAAATATCCTTCATGACACTTGTTCAATAAGATGTCGACTAATACATATCCAAAAATTGGAGCAATTGGATAAAAACTCAATCCACAGGCTGTCACACACCAAGACAGGTTCTAGAAGACAGCTTGCATATGCAGGAATGAAAGGGACTTCATGCTTCTATAAATAGGCAGCAACTCAAGAGAGAAAGTGTGGAGAAATTCAAGAGTGATACACAGCAGAAGGAAAGAAAGAAAGAAAGGAAGAGAGAAAGAAAGAAAGATAGAGAGAAAGTGAGAAAGAAAGAGAACAAGGATGGAAAGGAAAGAACCGAGAGCTAATAACTCTCTTAAAATTGTTCTTCACCTTTCCTAGTTCTCATGTAAATTATGTATTTTAATTTCTTTGTTTTGTTTTAAATTCTTAATTATGTCTAGCTAAAATACTTAACTAAGGTTGGATGAAACACCATTATTAAATAGAGTTCTAGTTTTTATTTTCAATTCTCAAATATTGTGGTGTTCAATGATTATAATTTTCACTTCACATGATTAATAGATTAATCTTCTTTTCACCACTTCTATCATGTATTGTGACATATAACATGTATTTATGGTAGTTAAAAGTTTGGATTAATCTATTAATTTCTTTGATGAATAACAAAATAAGAGTTGCAAAATAACCAATTTCCAATTTGTAAATTAATTGGTTTATTTGAAATTTCTGGCTTGAATTTCTTTGTGAAATAAGAGTTGCAAAATAACAAAATATCAAAGAAGTTTATTTGGTTTATATTTCTAATTTACAAATTTCTTTGATATTTTGTTATTCAAATAAACTTTTTCACATAGGATGCTTAGGAAACTTTGATCCTTTGTAGTTAAATAATTTTGTTTACATATTATGCTTAGAATTTGTACTTATGAAGGGAAGGAAAATTTACTTATGATCTAAAGTACAAGCTTAATTGATAAATTTTGAGAAAGCAGTAGATTGATTTCTAGATTGCTACTCCATGGAAATTGAAAGATAAATAATTAGGATCTTATGGAATAATGGTGTGGATTCTAATACCTTAGTTATTTTTTCTCATAAATTTAAATCTTAATTTCAGTTTATTGTCATTTCCATATTTGTTTCATGCTTTATTTAATTTTCTTTATCAACAAACAAATCACCATTTGAATCAACTAGGTTGGCAATGAAATTAACTTGGGTATAATTGGTTTTCTATCTTTACACGCAATCCCTTGGGTACGATCTCGCTCTTACACGCTTATGCTATATTCGATTCGTGCGCTTGCGAGTTTATAAATTTTAAAAGACACCGCTTTTGGTGACAACATACTTTCATCATGGTTTTGCCTTTTAGTTCCTCACTTATTAGTGGATGTATTTTGGGATGTGGCTTACTAAATGCTACATTGCATTTTCTAATTTGATTATATGATTTTATTGGTTTTGGCTATTTCTTACTAGCTGTTGGCGTGAATTTTTTGGTTTTCATTTTTGGTTTTTGTTTGCAATTGTTTGGGCCTAAATTTGATGCACCAGTCCAAAATCAAAGAGCCCACATCAATTTTGGACCAAGATTATGCATTCAACCCAACATTGGAGGCCCAGAAATGATCAAATCACAAGGAGGACTTGGCCTCGAAGAAACCCAAATTGGGCTTAACTTGTTCAAAAAGGATAAAGCCATGAAAGAAACAGACCCATGTGACCCCCTGGCTTGGAAAAGTCAGCAATTCCAACTGGAAATTAATGAAGAACTGATAACGGCATGTATAAAAGAAGAACATTTCTGGAGAAACTCTGCCACTAGAAGATCAGAGTCTTTTTATATATATTTAGAGATATTTTTCTGAAACAGAGAAGACACCATTTTCAAGAGATATGCAAACTATGCTTTCCAAAAGATATAAGCAGGAAATAGGGAGTTGTTCAAAAATTGGAAAACTAACTATCACAGTTTGAAAACTTTTACGAGAGCAGTCAAACTGGAAAAAAAGGTGAGGTTCCCCATCAAAACAGGGAAGTGACTGTCTCTAAGGGACTGACCATTGAGGGCTTCTCTGCCAGAATTGATAAACCCCCTTTCTTTTGCATTTAAAAAATAAAAAGATCTTTTGGAAATTTTGCCGCCCATTATTAAAAGAATTAGAACCCCCACTCCCAAAATATTTCTTATAAAAATGAGAGAGGTTGAACAGAGCAAACACATTCAATCAAACAACCAAAAAAATCAGTCAAAAACCAAAAGTTCAAAATGATCACTTGATCTCAGAAAGCCTTCAAGCAAGTTGAAACAACAAAAAGCTAGCTAAGCCACAAGAAAAAGCCAGTTACAGATTCGAAACTTCTAGTTTTCAAGACTTAGAAGAAAGTCATTCCAAAAGAGATTTTTCTTGTTACAAATTTGGTTCAGCAAAGCCAAAGCAGGCCGAGTTTGGGTTTTTCATGAATACGAAAACCTCAACAAATTTATGGAGAGCCTTGACTGAGCAGAACAGGTACCACAGTGCAGTTTCCAGTTCAGTAATCCTCAAGTCCAACCACTTCTGCCCTTTCAGACTGAAGAGGCCACAGTTCTCCTGTTTAAAAAGCCTTCCAGGGCTTGAAATAGATTAAAGCTCTGCCAAACTCAAACTTTGGTATCGATTTACAACCGAAGCTTAGCAATTGAAGTTGTTGAAATTCCAGTCCAGGAAAGGCATATCCAATCCAGCCCGGATTAGAAGCGTCTACCCGGGCAGAAATGGAAGCACAACCCTCTTTTTGTCTTTTTATAGCTAGTCCTTCCCTTTTGAGCTTTGTAAAAGAGAGTTCTGCTTGAAAACAGATCACTCTCTTATCATTTATTCTGGCCAGAACTACCAGTTTTGTACCTGTGAAAAAGTATGAAGTCCTCACCAGTCTGATGCGAGAAAAGAACTTACTTGGGAGATATTCCTCACCCAAATTCACAATCGTCTGTTTGTAGATCGATAACTTGGGGCGCAAGTTATTTATTTCAGAAAGTCTGCTAGGATTTCTCATTGCTAGCAGTGGCACGCTCGCACACTAAAGAAAGTTGACTTGTTGACCAGTCAATGGCTTTCAAGGCAATGATGAACTTTGCCCTACCATCATAGGAGACAAATCAAAATGGGTGAACAACAATTTCTGTTTTGATTTACAGTTTTTGTTTTTGTTTACATTATTGATATCTATACTATTTTGTTTTGTATAACTCTAGAGCTAAGCATTTGGGATTTGGTACAAATTTTGCATGTATCGATGTCGATATATATTATTATTTTTTTATAAAAAAATTTGACTATTAATATAAATATTGCCTAACTGACAAAATATCACAAAAATAAGGTTGGTGTAGTGGTTTGTGAATAAGGCTACCCTCCTTAGAGGGTCAAGGTTCGAGTCTGTTCAAGCACACTAAATTTCCTTTTTTTTTTTTAGGTTGAGGGCAACATAGTTGATGATCTTAGATGGCTGGCTGGTTTTCGACGAGGGACGGGGGTGGCTGGCCGGCAGGTATGGTGGTGGCGGGCCTGAAGCTGGTGAGGTATGGTGGTGGCTGGCCGGAAGCTGGCCAGCGGCAAAGGCCGGTAATGGGTGGCTGGCTGGAAGGAGATTGCCGACGGTGGACATGTGGCATAGTGTGATTGATTTAGAAGGAGTGGCATTTTGTATAATTTTGATGTTTTTTAATTATATTATTGTAAAATTAGGTACTACTTTTTAGTCTTTGGTCTTATGCTAATTAGGTGAAATTGTATTCATATCTTCCAAATTAGTAAACTGTGTCTGATCGGTTCATAATTGTATATCATTTTGTACCCTTCTAGCTTATGATTTGGTTATGTTTTTGAGTTAAACTTGTGCTTTTAATCTTTTTTTATGTTTATCTTTTAGTTCATTGAGCTTTAGGTAACAATGGTGGCTTTGGATAGGAAAAGATGCAATTCATGCATGTTAAGGGCTGATTGGGATAAGAGCAAGAGCTTAAAAACAAACCCAAATTTGGGCCACATTCCTTGTCAGTCCAGTTTCGTAAGTCACCTTGCAGGTCTCATTTCAGCAATCTACACAACTCGGATGATGAGACATTGTTCATAGAAGTTGTTCCAATGAGTGTCTAGTATAACATATCCAAATTTCAGCCCAATTGAACATATCTAGAGTCCTCAGCCCGTCCAACATTGAACCCTGCACAGGAGGATTCGTTTTTCCAGCAACACATGTGCAACAGCAAAAGAACTTTATTAGCCAGCAACAAAGACTAGCAGCACATGGGTTGGCAGCAAATAAAGAGCCAGACCTCCATGCTAAAAGAAGAAACCAGCAAACCCATGTGAAGATAGCTTGAGGTGCAACAAAAGAAGTATGCTATGGAATTGATTCCAACCACACTAACATAGACAAGATGAAGTGGGAGTTATGGGTTGTATTAATGGAGGAATGGTGGTGTTGCATTTCATCATGATGTTCCTCCCTCTTAGCCCTATAAATTGAGAAGTCTTCAAGCTTCAAATCACACCCCAAGGGGGGAGCTCTCAAACACTTCTCTAGAGCTCCCTTCCCTTCTCTCCCTCAAATTCTCTTAGTTTCCTTTCAAGTTGTCAATTGTTGTAACAAAATGATTTTACTAAATTTTCCTTCAAGTTTTCAAGTTCTACTTTAATTTTATTTGTAATGTACATTCTTTCTTAAGTATTCAAGTTTAATTAGTTTCCAAGTTTCAATTATGGTTTTTGTTCTTATTCATTATGCTTATAAGTTAATATGCTAGTTTGAATGATTGATCACCATTTAGGCTTGCATGTTAGCTATCTTGGTTTGAATTAAGAGTAGACACCATGCTTTAATTCGAATTGAACTATGAATAAGAAGAGTATATATGGACATTCGACAACAGGGATTAGATACATACTTGGTTGTTTAAATTGTTCTTCTATGCTTAATGGGTTCCTAATACTTAATTTTAGGTTAGACAACAAATGATCAAATTAGGGAATTAGGAACACAAGGTTAGGACCAAACACCATGGCTTAATCATACTTTAGCTAGAATCAATCCGTTAATCTAATTGAACTTGAGAACTTATTTGCTTGAGTTATTTCTTTTTTTCTTGTTTTATTTATTTTCTTTTTCATTTCTGTTTTGTGTAAGGGAAATGAATTGGATCATTCAATCACCAATTCTCGTGGGATCGACCTCGCACTTACATATGTTATACTACCGAACGGCTCGTGCACTTGCGAGTATCACAAGTTGAGGATGCAGCTGAATCCATTTTGATGCAGCTTAATTGGACGCAACAGTGTCTTAAAATGAAAGCTCCCTATAAAGAAACACAAGTTTAAGTAAATAAACCTTACAATACATTATTTCCCTAAAAAAGTTTGGCAATTAAAAAAGGGAGCTGATTTTCCCACTCCCCTTTTCTCCACTTACACTCCCCTTTGCTTTTTATTACTTTTTAATTATTTTTGTTCTTTTTTGTTCTTTCTCTTTCCTATTCTACCTTTGTTCTACATTTTTTTTTTCCTTCACTTTTATATTAGGGTAGATTTTCACCCAGCCTCCGTAGCATAAAACCAGACCCCACCTACACCACAAGACCACCTTCAGCATATCTCAGATGCGAGTTCGCCATGAATTTCGAGTTCCAACTCCATCTGAAGCAAACATATATATGGGCTTTTGGAAGACTTTTGAGATTCTAAGAGAGAGGGGGTAGGACTCTGTTGAACAGAATTATCAAGCCAGAAATCAAGCAAAAACTAAATAAGAAATGAATCTTTTCCTTCTTTGTTAATCAAATCCAAAAGAAAGATTAAACCAAACAAACCCAAAAACCTCTTCCTATTCTTCTTCTTCAATTACATGCCAAAAAAAAAACACAAACAACCATGGAGAATAACAAGAAGAAATCGTTGATTTCAGGGGATCTGAACCCAGAAGGCAAGATTGGACACTAGCGTTGATTAGGTTTTCGATCTTGTCGATGTTGAATTGGGAGGAGGGGTGGAGTGGAACAATGGAGTGTGAAATTTTTCTTGTTTTGTTGTTGGGTTCAGGAAATCGACAAAACAACCCACTGGGATGGGGGCTCTTGTGTTGGTGCATGAATGGAGGAGGCATGGTGGCAAAGTGGAGGTCCACACATATTAAAACATGGCGGAGATGGGGGCTCTTGGGTCGGGGTTCTGGGCTATCACTCTCAGGAAGAGAGAGAGGGATATTTGTTTAATTTTTAATTTTTTTGCGGAACGAAAAAAAAACCAAAAAACTAAGAGGGGAGAATTGGGTTGGGGTGACTGGCGATGATCAGTGGCGGAGCCAGGAATCTTACCACACGAGGTCTTAGTGTAAAAGTGGGAAAAAATATTGAAAATGAAATCATAGTAATTTCATTCATAATTCATAACGGAAACAACATTACAAGCTATAATTGTCCACGACGAGGTTTCATATTTTGAAAACGTAGCATTATAGCTTCATTTTCAATACAAGCAAAAATATCTCTCTCAATATAAACAATCAAGCTATCACTCAACCATTGATCTCCCATTTTGTTCCGAAGTGGACCCTTAACAATATTCATGACAGAAAATGTCCTCTCCACTGAAGCAGTTGCAACTGGTAAAACTAAAGACACTGTAATGAGCAAATACACATAATTGAATACTTGATGCATCCTTATCTCCACCATTTTTTTTTGCAAGATCACCAACCCCTTCCAATTGAGAGAAATCACTACTGGAACGCACATAATGAATATAAATCTCAAGTTGATCTTCAAGTGCCAAACAATCCTCATCAGAAAAGTCTTGAGGATAAAATTGAGCAAGACCTAACTTTGGTTTATCAAAAGCTACAAATGAATTTTTCGGACTCAAACATGCCAAACAAATAAGCAACTTGGTATTTACCTCATTAAAACGATCTTCTAACTCCGTAATTTGCTCATCAATGATATAAATGAAAAGCTCCACACGATAATGATGACGATTTGTCTTTATTGGAGCATTACGCCTTGACCTTCCTGGAAGTATAAATGCCTCTTCCATGTTAGGAACATCAATATGATGTTTGTCACAAAAAGAAGAGGCTTCATTAACCAATGCATCGAACCCATTATTCCTCATCCAATATAGCTTTTCCTTGCATGATTTCACTAAAGCCACTGCATTCACAATTTCTTGATCCTTCCTTTGCAATGCTTGTGACACATCATTTGTGAGCCCCAATATGACTTTCATCATGAAAAGGTGAAACACAAACTCAAAAGTGCGTATATCTCTCATTAACTTATTTGCTTCACCCGCACTATCATTGGGATTATCATCAATAACCATTTGAAGCACATGAACCACTGATGAAAACATAGATATGATGCTAATCAAGGTACCATAGTTTGAGTTCCATCGTGCGTCACAGGCACGTTTGAGACTTGTTTCTCGATTTAAGCCTCGCCCCGTTATAAGACAATCATTTTCAAATGCTATCACAAGCTCTTCTTGGAGTTGCCCTCTAAGTAAATCACGCCGCTTACAAGATGCTCCAACATGATTAACCACACTATTAGCCGTTGCAAAAAAAGAGGCAATGTCTATATTTTTCTTTGCCACGGCAACAAGAGCTAGTTGAAGTTGATGAGCAAAGCAATGAACATAGTATGCACAAGGTTGTTCTCTCAATATCTTTGTCTTAAGGCCATTCAACTCACCTCTCATATTGCTAGCACCATCATAACTGTTGCGTAGATTTAGCTGCACCAAAATTGATTCAGCTGCATCCTCAACTTGTGATACTCGCAAGTGCACGAGCCGTTGGTAGTTTAGCGTATGTAAGTGCGAGGTCGATTCCACAGGGATTGGTGATTGAAGGATCCAACTCAGTTTTCCTACAAAAAACATAAATGAAAACAAAAGGAAATAAATAAAGCAAGAAAGAAAGAAATAACTCAAGCAAATAAGTTCCCAAGTTCAATTAGATTAACGGATTGATTCTAGCTAAAGTATGATTAAGCCATGGTGTTTGGTCCTAACCTTGTGTTCCTAATTCCCTAATTTGATCATTTGTTGTCTAACCTAAAATTAAGCATTAGGAACCCATTAAGCATAGAAGAACAATTTAAACAACCAAGCATGTATCTAATCCCTGTTGTCGAATGTCCATACATACTCTTCCTATTCATAGTTCAATTCGAATTAAAGCATGGTGTATACTCTTAATTCAAACCAAGATAGCTAACATGCAAACCTAAATGGTGATCAATCATTCAAACAAGCATGTTAACTTATAAGCATAATGAATAAGAACATGAACCATAATTGAAACTTGGAAACTAATCAAACTTGAAACTAAAGAAAAGAATTTACATAATGAAAAGTAAAGTGGAACAAAGAAAAACTTAAGGAGAATTTCAGCACAAATATTTCATTACAACAATTGAAAACTAGAAAATGAAACTAAGAGAATTTGAGGGAGAGAAGGGAAGGGAGCTCTAGAGAAGTGTTTGAGAGCTCCCCCCCTTGGGGTGTGTTTACAAGTTTAGAGAACTTCCCTATTTATAGGCCTAAGGGAAGTGAAAATCTGAATTCAAAATGGCTAATGCATACAACACTTTTATTATAAAATCTGAATTGGTTGATGCACTTGAATTAGAAAATCTGAATTGGTTGATGCACTTGTATTAGAAAATTGTTGATGCACTTCACCAATAAATCCCACCAGCAGCCCTAGCTCATCTTCATGTCAGCATGACCAAGCTTCCATCCAGAAACCAATAGCTCATCCTCATGTCAGCATGACCAAGCAAGCAATGAGCTCATCTGCAAGTCAGCATGACCAGCAACTTCAAGGGCTTACGAATTGGGCTTCTCTTAAGCAAATGAAGACTTTAAGCACTCCAAATTGAAGTTCAGAATGTGTATGATCCAACCACACAAGTATTGGCCCAATCCAAGCTCGGATGAAAAAGTTAAGGCCAAAACAAATTGCTAACTCGTTTTGCTCGCTGATAAAAATCCATCCTGAGTATGGTTCGGTGTTTGCTAGGTAACTGACTCCACATTTATCCAATGGGGCTGCATTTTGGATATGTTATAGTATACACCCATTGGAACAACTTTCATGAAGAATGCTGCCTCATCCGAGCTGTGTAGATTGCTGAAACAAAGCTTGCAATATGACCTACGAAACTGGACTGGTAAGGGGCTGTAGCAAAAAATGAGTTTGTCTTTAAGCTCTTCTTCCCTTCATCCAAATCATGCCTTAACATGCTTGGATTGCATCATTTCCTATCCGAAGCCATCATTGTTACCTAAATATCAATTAACTGAAAGATAAACACAAAAAGGATTAAAAGCACAAGTTTAACTCAAAAACATGACCAAATCATAAGTTAGAAGGGTACAAAATGATATACAATTATGAACCGATCAATAACCTTGTCCCCGTAGCTAGGAAAGGCTCAAACCGTTGTGAGAAAAAATGTGTCAATAGCATCCTTTAGTGAACTTGAAGTAGTGTCAGTAACATGTTGGATGCCCACAAATCTTTCAATTACATGCCCCTTGTCATCCACATATCACAACACCATAGCCATTTGCTTTTTCACTGACACATTTCATCCACCAATATTGAAAAGAATCTATCTTTTATACCATCCATGATAGAATCAAGTGTTCAGGGGCACATGCACTCACAAGATCTTTTTGAATGCAAGGAGCTAGTAATTTGAGATTCCCCGGAGCATTTTCCATCACAACTTCTCTAACTTTATCATCATTATCTGCAAGGAATTGCAATAGCTCCAAGTAATTTCCCCTATTGCTTGAAGTGGCACTTTCATTATGGCCACGAAAAGCAAGACCTTGTCGCAATAAAAATTTAGTGCACTTGATTGATGCAATCAAGCATGTGCGATAAGCCTTACGAGCTTGGTTAGAGTGTTTGCTCACTGCCGTCTCAATATGTGTATTTTGATTCATCAAATTTGTAGCAGCTTCTCTAGCTTTGTTATGAACACTCCCAACCGGTCCAACATGCATCTTAAATCTTTCTCTCCCTTTCTTCCAATTCTTAAATCCATCTCCAGTGAAAGCTTCACTACCCACTTGTTCAAAATTGGTTTTAAAGAGATAGCAATAGAGACAAAATGCCGCATCTTTAGATATGCTATACTCCAACCAATCAAACTCATCAAACCATTGAGGAATGAAGCGTCGATTTATTCCCGACATATTAGTTATTGGAAAATTATGACCTCTAGGTTGACAAGGTCCTTTTTGTAGATATGATCTTCGGACCTCATCTCTCATATTAGCATCATAATCTATCATTCGAGTTCTTAATCCAGGGTCCGCTTGAAGATTACCCAAAACACCATCTAATTGACTTTGTCTTGAACTCGAACCCAAAACACCATCTAACTGACTTTCTCTTGAACTTGGAGTTCTTGAACTACCAACATTATTTGAACTATCAACATTGGCCGAACTACCCGAACCCGATGATGACTTTCTCTTAAAAAACCGTTCCATAATAATTCTACATATACAAAATAATCAAAATAAATACTCACAATATAAACAAACCATCAACATAATCAAAATAATTATGAATTGGATTTCAATTAAATTAAATATATTCTACATATACAAAATAATGAAAATAAAAACTCACAATATAAACAAAATATCAATATAATCAAAATAAATATGAATTGGATTTCAATTAAAATAAATATATTCTACATTACAAAATAATGAAAATAAAAACTCACAATATAATCAAACCACCAATATAATCAAAATAACGATGAATATGAATTGGGTTTCAATTAAATTAAATATATCATACATAGCAACATAGGGTTTAGAACTTACTTACTTGAATTGTGAAATTTCACAATAAGCTTAAGCAAAAACAAAGAGAGTAGCTGGCGGCACCACCACACGACGAAGACAACGGAAGCACAATGCACCCAACTGGAGGCAGCGAGGGAGGAGATGGAGTTGAGGGTTTGAGGGAAGGGGGACTGAGTTGGAAACTTAGGGTTGGAGCCAACAAATTGGGGGTTTGGTGTCAAGGAGGAATCGGGTCGGTTTTGGAGATAGAATGCTGGCCCTCTTTTGTGTTTTTTTTTAATTTCAGACCTGGCCCAAAACGACGTAGTTTTGGCCAGGTCATTTAAAAAAATTCTCCCTGGGCCAAAACAACGTCGTTTTGCCCAGGTTGTTTAAAAAAAAAAAAAAAGAGCCGCGCATCTTCTTCTTCCTTCTTCTTCAGCTTCCAGACTATTCTTCTCTCAGTCATTTCGTAGACCACTTGGTGGGCAGCTCCAAGAGGTCGCACCAGCAGCTCCAAGGGACCTCTAGGCTAATTTTCATGGCATCCAAGAGGTTGCGCGACCCCATTGACCCCACTGTGGCTCTGCTTCTGGCGATGATGACAAGGTAAGGTGGGAGTGGGTGACGGTGACGAGATGGTGGCGTGCAGGGAGAAGAAGATGGGGTGCTAGGGTTGGGGAAGAAGGTGGGGGAGGCTAGAGATGGTTTTTTATTTTTATTTTTAGTTTTATATATTTATTTATATTTTATATTTGCTTAATTTTTTTTTATTTAGAAAAAGAAAAGGAAATAAATTAAAATGAAGTAAAAAAAAATTAATATAGAGTAAGTGTAGAATAGGAAATAGGAAGAACAAAAAAGAACAAAATTGATTAAAAAATATTAAAAAGCAAAGAGAAGTGTAAGTGGAGAAAATGAGAGTGAGAAAATCAGCTCCCTTAAAAAAAAGTCAAAGCACGGAATTTTAAAAAAAAATTATCACAGATAAAGCTTTTGGAAATTAATGAACATTCTAATTAATTAGAAGTTAGAAGTTATTTAAAAAACAAAAAGCAAAAGAAGATAAAACAGAAAAGATGAAAACCCAAACCAGACGCCATGCGCGAGAGAGCCCCTTCTAGTAGTTTTGGATGACTTTCCTTTTTGCAGCAAGATTAATTGTTTAATTGTAGTCTGTCTGTCCTGCCATTTCCCTATTTGTATTGGATTTGGATTGATCTCTTGAATAAATTCCAAGCTTTACTAATTCTTTCTGTATATATTTCATAGCCCCAGCCTCAACCAACCATAATATAACTCCCTTCTGCATCAGAGGCATCCCCAAACCCTAAATTTCCTTGTGCCTCAATTTGGCATTCCATAGCTAGCAAAGGCCCTATCAATCATCTGGTATCATGGGAGATCAGAAAATATCTCAACCTTCCGCCGCCGCTGAGCGCACCGTTGTTCAGGGCCATCATGCCTTGACGAGCAAAGATGAGCTCCTGGGTAAGATATCGGAGATGGAGAAATCTCTAGCCGCACTTTCCGACCAGCAAATCCAACTGGTCCATTTGACGAAATCTATAGCAGAGCAGCTTCGCCTACTACGCGCCAGTGTCACTGGCGCCATGGTGAATACCTGCAGTCCCAACCCCAACCATGGGGCCCTTCATCCTTACCCAAGGTCAGTGCATGGCTTAGTGTATTGATTTCATCTTCTTAATTTTTGTTTCTCTGTAAAATTGTCGATGCATGCATCTTTAATTATTTAAAAGATTCTTGTTTGGAATAATTACCAGCTTGAGCGTCTACTAGATAAATTCTCTCTATTGTTCTTGTCCTGCCACCTTGACGATGCTACTCTTGAAGAATATAAGTTCCACATCGGAAACTTAAATACTACATATAATGAACTGTTACACTACGCCCTTTGTGATAAAACCTCACACTTATAAAGCCTAGTAAGTGTGAGGTTTTTATTTTTATTTTTAAAAATTTAATCTTGATAGCTGCAGGTTTTTTTTTTATCTCTTTGCTACCTTTCAGTTCACCTGTGTTACATATTCTTGAATTTGAATTAGATTACCAACTCCTATTTGGAGGGCCTCTTATCTGTTTCTTTGAGGTGTCTTCTTGCAAACTGTTATTTTTTGTGGAAGATGTTACATTTTACAATTATGATGATTTATATATTGTATATTCTATGAATTGAACTTTGCATGTAATTATCATGTATCAGTTACTCTTTAATATTTAATGATGATGATCTACTCCTACACTTGCATTCACAGTTTGTAGGAAAATGGACAAGTTTATTTATTGATACCTTTCTGTCATTTTTACTGTTTTGTTTGTGTTTATTCCTATGAAGTGTATATATGCTTACTAAAGTAGATATTGTAGCTTTGACCTTGCGTCTTTCATTAATTCTCTCCAGGTAGGTAGTTGTTTGAAAATATGAACTTGACTTGTTTTATATTTATCTCTCCTCTGTCCAGCTTGCCCATGGAGATCCAGGGGGAACATGCATCAATGACGGTAAATCAGGGGGAAGCCCGATCTGTTTATTTAGTCGTTTCTTTTGGGTTCAAAAAACCTACTACAATCTATGAAGTGAAATTCGGACATGGAAGCGGAGTCTCTCAAGAACCCACAACAATTGGACTTGTTGCCAAGTTCAATGAGGATAATTGCTGTTATGCTGCACGGATTTTCAATCGCTCCAAATTATATTGTCTTACAGGACAAAGTGGGTATATTGTTGACATGAACTCTTTTTCAAGATGCTCATCCATTCCTTCTAACCTAACCAATAAAGATATAGCAATGGTTGTGTCCGCGTATGACAAGATTTACTGTGTTGCAAGTCCATGCCACTTTCCATCATCACTTGTGGAGTCTTCCTTCGAGAGGTATGATCCTGATAAGAACATTTGGGAGCCGCTTCCATTTTGTAAGGAGTATCACCCTGGTATGGATATACCCGGTTATGCCGTTTGTCATGGCGTTATTTTGTTTTCATTGGCTAGCGGGAACACAAATTTCGGTGTCGTTGCTTTTCATATAAGTAGAAACCAATGGAATCGAGTGGAAGTTGATACCACTGGTAATTATGCCATTTTCTTAGGGAGGGCCGTGGTTGTAGGCACGACTATCTATGCCTTATGTGGGAATTGTGTTAGAGCACTCTCCTTAAGCATGCAAAAAGGTGATGATGGTGGTATTGCATATTCCCTACGACAACTCTTTATATTAGAAGGCTTGGAGATTGCGCGTCCGCCATTGCCATTTGAGGTGCATGGCGATGATTATTTGGTTCATTTGGGAAAGCGGGACTTTTGCCATGTTAAGACTGGCTATAATGCAGGTCTCATGGTTCAATATATTTGTGATCGGTGCATAATTACATATCATTTTGTACCCTTTTAACTTATGATTTGGTTATGTTTTTGAATTAAACTTGTGCTTTTAATAAGTTTTGTGTTTATTTCAGTGTAATAAGCTTGAGACTCACTAATTGCATTTTGGAGATAAATTAGCTCAAAACGGTGTCTGCAGATCATCCAACTTCACGGATTGGACTGTACTTGCTCAAGAAGAACCAGATAATGAGCCATACATCATTGGAAAGCTACGGAAGTCTATTTTCTGTAGAATATTACGGTTCATGATTCCGAGTCTTCTAGAGAAAGTTATACATGTTTTGGCAACTTAAGGTCAAATTCGGCAGCATCTGCGTTACTGGGCCAAAAATCACATTTGAAGGCCTTCCGGATTTTTCCTTGAGTTGGACTGCATATTCTTGGAAAGATAAGACAAAGAGCTTGAAGATCCATATTTTTCCAGAATTTTATGGATGAAGAAACAAGCCCAAAACGAGCCCACAAGCTGGCTGCAATGCATTGTCATGCATGACATATGCATGATGAAGTGTTGTTGATTGTGGGAAAGTTTGGTGAAACATATTCAATACCTATTATTTGAATGGAATTTTGCAGCAGCCAAATGAGCCAAAAGATGTTGAAGTGGATGATGCAACACTAAGCCTAAAGACAAGAGGAATTGTTTTCAAATGCAATTGTGTGTTAGGTTAGGTTGGTGAATTAAGTGTTATGTGTTAGGTGAAGTTAGTGTGGTTAGTGAATTCAATTGTATATTCAGATTTTCATTTCCCCTAAGCCTATAAATAGGGAAGTTCTCTAAGCTTGTAATCACACCCCAAGGGGGGAGCTCTCAAACACTTCTCTAGAGCTCCCTTCCCTTCTCTCCCTCAAATTCTCTTAGTTTCCCTTTGTAGTTCTCAATTGTTGTAATAAGATCATTCTACTAAATTTTCTTTGTACTAAATCTCAAACACTTTTCCTTTCTCTTCTTCTAAATTCTTCAAACACTCTCTTCTCCAAGTTCACAAACATTCTCCAAGTTCTCAAACACCTTTCTCTTCCCTTCCAAATTCCCCAAGCTTCCCAAACACCTTACTTTCTCTTCCAAATTCCCCATGTTCTCAAACACATTCTCTTCCAAATCCTTAAGTTTCTCAAACACATTCTCTCGTTCTCTCCAAAAACTCTCCATGTTCTCAAGTGTTGTACATTCTTTCTTCTTGTTTTGTTTCTTTTGTTTTCATTTTTGTTTTGTGTAGGAAAATTGAATTGGATCATTCAATCACCAATCCCTGTGGAATTGACATCGCACTTACATATGCTATACTACCGAATGGCTCGTGCACTTGCGAGTATCACAAGTTGAGGATGCAGCTGAATCCATTTTGGTGCAGCTGAAATCTACGCAACAAGTTTTTTGGACAAGGACAATTGCCTGACAAGGTGGGTTAATTTCATTGTGGGCTTTGGGCTTTCAAAAAAATAAAATTGGGTTTTAGTTTGCGTAAGACTGCCTGTTTTAGGGCTTACCTGTTTTGAGTGTTTTACTGTTTCGTTTTATTTTTTATTTTATATTTTTTTTTATTTGATTGGTTGTTTTGTAATTTTTATTTTTGTAATTAGTTTCTTTTATTTTATTTTTGTATTTTGTTATTTTTTATTTGCTTTAGTACCTTTCATTTATTGTTTTTGTGGCTAATTTTTAAACATTGAGGACAATGTTCATTTCTAGGTTTGGGGGTATTAGAGTTTAGCATGTAAATTTGGTTTTTCCTTAATTTAAATTGTTTTATTTGCTTGTTTTTATTTTTATTTTTATTTTATTTTTGAGTCTTGCTTTTATTTTTATTTTTGTTTTGTTTTTGAGTGACTTTCCGAACACATATGATGAGATTGTGATAAATGTTGCATGACTTAAATGAAAATTGAATTTTATTTTATTTTATTTTTTGTAACTTTTTATTGTCAAAAAAAAAAACTTAAAAATTTAAATAAATATATAAATAAATTTGGCATTGTTCTAGCATGATATGCTTGAAACCTTCTTTGCACTTGCCATTTGTTTCATAATTTTCCAATTAAAGGATTTGCATGATCTAAAGAATTGTACGAAGCATAAATTAGACTTATATAACCAACCATATAAAGTGAGCTTTTGAGCCTTGTACTTCAATTCATGAGTGTTATATACACATACTCTTATTTTCTTGTCATCTAAGTTGTTATTTGATCTCATTATTCATTGATTTGGTTGAACACTTAAAAGTCATTCATTCTTATGCAATTTGATTTCATGACATTTAAGAAATGATATTAAGGCCCTCTTTGGATCGTTTGTGCCTTTCAAGCTAACCTTATGCATGCTTAAGCATGATTTTCCATTGTTAACCATTTTGAGCCTACATGTAAACCTTTTCTTTCATTTACCAATTATATTTCCTCGCCTTAGCCTGAAAAACAAATATTTACCTTTCTAAGGAACTCATGAGCTTTAATTGGGATGTGTTTTTCATACTAGGTTTGGGAAGAGGTGTTACATTTCAAAAATATATATATTCACACAATTGGTGAAAGAAAAGAGTAAAGTTGTGATTAAGTGGTGGTTGATTGAATTTCATTTTTGGGCTTTCAAAATAAATTGGTGATTGTTCAATAAAGGAGTATGAATCATTGTAAATGAAGGTATAAGGAGTTTTGATAATGTAAAAATAAATTCTCATTGTGATGATTCGAAGTCTTGTAAACAATTTTTTTATGCTCTTATATTTTGAGTTCCTTGGACTTTGTTTTATCCATACCCTTCATTTCTTACTCACCTTACACCCTTGGCCCCATTACAACCTATGTTAAAAACCTAAATTGATCTTAAATGTCATGTAGTTGAATTGCATACATTTTTCTACTTTTAAATGTTTGGCATCCTTCTTGAGATCATATTAATGCAAGTTCTTCATCTTTCTATTTCGAGTTAAGTATTTATGGTTTAACTCTAATCTCATGTTTATAACTGAGTGTTGCATTGTAACCCTCTTCCGAGTGATTCATTTGTGAGAGGACAACTTTGGTGAGATTTGAAGTTGAACTTGTGCTTTGTATGATTTTTGAAATTGTGTGAAAACTAAGATTGGGGAATTTGTTGCATTTGGCAATCACACTACTACACTTTGAGCATATTATGTTTTGAACTTTGCCGTCTTGTAAATAATGTCTAAATTGAGCTTTTATTGTTAAAACTTTTGAGTCATGTGCATGAGTCATTACTCTTCAGAAAATGTTCGGAAAGATTGTTTTGAGTTCTTTTTATTTTTGTAATCGTTTTTGTTTTTGTTTTTGTTTTTGTTAAGTAATGTATTTATGTTTGTTTTTGTTTTTGTTTTTGGTTTTGCTTAAGGACTAACAATCTTTTAAGTTTTCTAATTACTTTGTTTTACAGAGTCAGTAAAAACGTTTGTGGGTATTGTATTTGTTAAACCCTCAGGAGACACAACTCCTCCTACTAGGAATGCCTAGAGGTTTAAAGGCTTGTTGTATATGCTAAATGCAATCGAGTTACCTACGAAAGTGGTCTAGTTAACTTCTTATTTGTTTTTTTTTTCTCTTTGTTTTCCTTTTGTTTTGCTCGAGGACTAGCAAAATCTAGGTTTGGGGGTATTTGATCGGTGCATAATTACATATCATTTTGTACCCTTGTAATTTATGATGTGGTTATGTTTTTGAGTTAAACTTGTGCTTTTAATAAGTTTTGTGTTTGTTTCAGTGTAATAAGCTTAAGGACTCACAAATTGCATTTTGGAGACAAATTAGCTCAAAACGGTGTCTGCAGATCAGTCAACTTCACGGATTGGACTGTACTTACTCAAGAAGAACCAGATAATGAGCCATACATCATTGGAAAGATACGGAAATCTATTTTCTGTAGAATTTTACGGTTCATGATTCCGAGTCTTCTAGAGAAAGTTATACATGTTTTGGTAAGTTAAGGTCAAATTCGGCAGCATCTGCGTTACTGGGCCAAAAATCACATTTGAAGGCCTTCCCGATTTTTCCTTGAGTTGGGCTGCATATGCTTGGAAAGATAAGACAAAGAGCTTCAAGATTCATATTTTTCCAGATTTTTCAGAATGAAGCCACAAGCCCAAAACGAGCCCACAAGCTGGCTGCAATGCATTGTCATGCATGACATATGCATGATGAAGTGTTGTTGATTGTGGGAAAGTTTGGTGAAACATATTCAATACCTATATTTGAATGAAATTTTGCAGCAACCAAATGAGCCAAAAGATGATGAAGTGGGAGTTGCAACACTAAGCCTAAAGACAAGAGGAATTGTTTTCAAATGCAATTGTGTGTTAGGTTAAGTTGGTGAATTAAGTGTAGTGTGTTAGGTGAAGTTAGTGTGTTTACATAATTCAATTGTATAATTCAGATTTTCAACCTCCTTAGGCCTATAAATAGTGAGGTTTCCTAAGCTTGTAAACAACCCCAAGGGGGGGAGCTCTCAAACACTTCTCTAGAGCTCCCTTCCCTTATCTCCCTCAATTTCTCTTAGTTTCCCTTTGTAGTTCTCAATTGTTGTAATAAGATCATTCTACCAAATTTTCTCTTCTTCTAAATTTCTTCAAACACTTTTCCATTCCTTCATCAAAGTCTCCATGTCTCAAACACTTCACAAACACCCTTCTCTCCCTTCCCTAAGTTCTAAAATTCTCCAAGTTCATAAACACTCTCCAAGTTCACAAACATTCTCCAAATTTCCCAAACACTTTCTTCTTCCTTCTCTAAAGCTTTCAAACACTCTCTTCCAAAATCCACAAAGTTCCCAAACACCACTTTCCTTTCTTCCAAAAGTCTCCAAATCTCTCAAAACACTTCTCTCATTCCTTCTTCCAAATTTCTCTAAAGTTCTCTAACACGTTTCCTTTCTTTCCTCCAAATTTCCCAAACACAATTCCCATTCCTTCACCAAATTCTCTAAGTTCTCAAACACTTCCCAAACAACTTTCTCTTCTCCAAGTTCTCAAACACTTTCTTCTCCCTTCTCTAAAGCTCCCAAACACTTCTCAAACACTTTCTTCTCCCTCCTCAAAGTTCTCTTAGTTTCCTTAATGTTTTCTTAGTTGTAATTTATTTTTATTGTAATGTACATTCTTTCTTCTTGTTTTGTTTCTTTTGTTTTCATTTTTGTTTTGTGTAGGAAACTGAATTGGATCATTCAATCACCAATCCCTGTGGAATCGACCTCGCACTTACATATACTATACTACCGAACTTCATCTTTCTATTTCCAGTTAAGTCCTTATGGTTTAACTCTAATCTCATGTTTATAACTGAGTGTTGCATTATAGCCCTCTTCCGAGTGATTCATTTGTGAGAGGACAACTTTGGTGAGATTTGAAGTTGAACTTATGCTTTGTATGATTTTTGAAATTGTGTGAAAACTAAGATTGGGGAATTTGTTGCATTTGGTAATCACACTACTACACTTTGAGCATATTATGTTTTGAACTTTGCCACCTTGTGAATAATGTCTAAAACTGAATTTTTTAAGTCATGTGCATGAGTCATTTCTCTTCAGAAATGTTCGGGAAGATTGTTTTGAGTCTTATTTTTGTTTTGTTTTTATTTTTATTTTTGTTTTTGCTTTTATTTTTGTTTTTGTTATTTTGCTTAAGGACTAACAAATTTTAATAGGTTTTCTAACTACTTTGTTTTGTAGAGTTAGTCAAACGTTTGTGGGTATCGATATTGTTAAACCCTCAGGAGACACAACTCCTCCTACTAGGGATGCCTAGAGGTTTAAAGGCTTGTTGCATACGCTCAATGCAATCGAGTTACCTACGAAAGTGGTTTAATTAACTTCTTATTTGTTTTTATCTTTGTTTTCCTTTTGTTTTGATCGAGGACTAGCAAAATCTAGGTTTGGGGGTATTTGATCGGTGCATATTTACATATCATTTTGTACCCTTCTAACTTATGATTTAGTTATGTTTTTGAGTTAAACTTGTGCTTTTAATAAGTTTTGTGTTTGTTTCAGTGTAATAAGTTTGAGACTCACTAATTGCATTTTGGAGACAAATTAGCTCAAAATGGTGTCTGCAGATCAACCAACTTCACGGATTAGACTGTACTTGCTCAAGAAGAACCAGATAATGAGCCATATATCATTGGAAAGCTACGGAAGTCTATTTTCTGTAGAATTTGACGGTTCATGATTCCGAGTCTTCTAGAGAACGTTATACATGTTTTGGCAACTTAAGGTCAAATTCGGCAGCATCTGCGTTACTGGGCCAAAAATCACATTTGAAGGCCTTCCGGATTTTTCCTTGAGTTGGGCTGCATATTCTTGGAAAGATAAGACAAAGAGCTTCAAGATCCATATTTTTCCAGAATTTTATGGATGAAGAAACAAGCCCAAAACGAGCCCACAAGCTGGCTGCAATGCATTGTCATGCATGACATATGCATGATGATGTGTTATTGATTGTGGGGAAGTTAGGTGAAGCATATTCAATTCCTATAATTGAGTGGAATTTTGCAGCAACCAAATGAATTGAAAGATGTTGAAGTGGATGATGCAACACTAAGCCTAAAGACAAGAGGAATTGTTTTCAAATGCAATTGTGTGTTAGGTTAGGTTGGTGAATTAAGTGTTGTGTGTTAGGTGAAGTTAGTGTGGTTAGTGAATTCAATTGTATATTCAGATTTTCATTTCCCCTAAGCCTATAAATAGGGAAGTTCTCTAAGCTTGTAAAAACACCCCAAGGGGGGGAGCTCTCAAGCACTTCTCTAGAGCTCCCTTCCCTTCTCTCCCTCAAATTCTCTTAGTTTCCATTTGTAGTTCTCAATTGTTGTAATAAGATCATTCTACCAAATTTTCTTTATACTAAATCTCAAACACCTTCCCTTTCTCTTCTTCTAAATTCTCCAAACATTTCTCTATTCTCTTCAAAAGTCTCCATGTTCTTGAAACACTTCCTAAACACATTCTCTTCCAAACATTCTCTAATTCCTCAAACACGTTTCCTTTCTCTCCTCCAAATTTCCTCAAACACATGTCTCTTCTCTTCAAAAATCCTCAAAGCTCTCAAACACTTCCTTGCTTCCAAAAATCTCCAAATCTCTCAAACACTTCTCCCTTCTCTAAAGTTCTCAAACACAATTCCCATTCCTTCACCAAATTCTCTAAGTTCTCAAACACTTCCCAAACACCTTTCTCTTCTCCAAGTTCTCAAATACTTTCTTCTCCCTCCTCAAAGTTCTCAAACACTTCCTTTCTTCCTCAAAGTTCTCTTAGTTTCCTTAATGTTTTCTTAGTTGTAATTTATTTTTCTTGTAATGTACATTCTTTCTTCTTGTTTTGTCCCTTTTGTTTTCATTTCTGTTTTGTATAGGAAAACTGAATTGGATCATTCAATCACCAATCCCTGTGGAATCGACCTCGCACTTACATATGCTATACTACCGAACGGCTCGTGCACTTGCGAGTATCACAAGTTGAGGATGTAGCTAAATCCATTTTGGTGCAGCTGAATCTACGCAACAAGTTTTGGCGCCGTTGCCGGGGATCGGTAACATTGTTTGATTCTATTTGGTTTTCCTAATTTTTGTTATTTTTATTTTTTGTATATAACTAGGCAGTTTCATGTTTTAAAGTTAATGACGTTAATTGACAAGTTGTGTTTGTAGTCCAACTGACAAGGATAATTGCCTGACAAGCAAGAGAACTGGGTTTGAGTCCCAGCTTACACAACACAAGAAAAAAGAGGTTCAAGTAGCATGTTGATTATTGCTAGTTTCTGGTTTCATTCACTTGCTCTTAATTAAATATCTTGTTCAAGTTTACATAAACACCATATGACTCTTGGACTGATTAGTGAATGAATTGGTAGATATTGAAGACAAACACCATGTTTAAATTCTACTTGGTTCTTTATTGTTCTTCTTGTTCTTAATGGGTTCGGAATTTGTGTTTAGACTAAACACCATAGCTAAATGCTTTTTCTGAATACTTGATTAAAACCACACACCATATGGATAATCATATTTGAGAAAGAACGAATTCCATAAACTAGTTTAATTTACCTTGCTGCTTACTTTGAAGCATGGAATTGGATGTGTAGATTTCAGCTGCACCAAAATGGATTCAGCTGCATCCTCAACTTGTGATACTCGCAAGTGCACGAGCCGTTCGGTAGTATAGCATATGTAAGTGCGAGGTCGATTCCACAGGGATTCGTGATTGAATGATCCAATTCAATTTTCCTACACAAAACAAAAATGAAAACAAAAGAAACAAAACAAGAAGAAAGAATGTACAACACTTGAGAACATGGAGAGTTTTTGGAGAGAACGAGAGAATGTGTTTGAGAAACTTAAGGATTTGGAAGAGAATGTGTTTGAGAACATGGGGAATTTGGAAGAGAAAGTAAGGTGTTTGGGAAGCTTGGGGAATTTGGAAGGGAAGAGAAAGGTGTTTGAGAACTTGGAGAATGTTTGTGAACTTGGAGAAGAGAGTGTTTGAAGAATTTAGAAGAAGAGAAAGGAAAAGTGTTTGAGATTTAGTACAAAGAAAATTTAGTAGAATGATTTATTACAACAATTGAGAACTACAAAGGGAAACTAAGAGAATTTGAGGGAGAGAAGGGAAGGGAGCTCTAGAGAAGTGTTTGAGAGCTCCCCCCCTTGGGGTGTGATTACAAGCTTAGAGAACTTCCCTATTTATAGGCTTAGGGGAAATGAAAATCTGAATATACAATTGAATTCACTAACCACACTAACTTCACCTAACACATAACACTTAATTCACCAACCTAACCTAACACACAATTGCATTTGAAAACAATTCCTCTTGTCTTTAGGCTTAGTGTTGCATCATCCACTTCAACATCTTTTGGCTCATTTGGCTGCTGCAAAATTCCATTCAAATAATAGGTATTGAATATGTTTCACCAAACTTTCCCACAATCAACAACACTTCATCATGCATATGTCATGCATGACAATGCATTGCAGCCAGCTTGTGGGCTCGTTTTGGGCTTGTTTATTCATCCATAAAATTCTGGAAAAATATGGATCTTCAAGCTCTTTGTCTTATCTTTCCAAGAATATGCAGTCCAACTCAAGGAAAAATCCGGAAGGCCTTCAAATGTGATTTTTGGCCCAGTAACGCAGATGCTGCCGAATTTGACCTTAAGTTGCCAAAACATGTATAACTTTCTCTAGAAGACTCGGAATCATGAACCGTAATATTCTACAGAAAATAGACTTCCGTAGCTTTCCAATGATGTATGGTTCATTATCTGGTTCTTCTTGAGCAAGTACAGTCCAATCCGTGAAGTTGGATGATCTGCAGACACCGTTTTGAGCTAATTTGTCTCCAAAATGCAATTAGTGAGTCTCAAGCTTATTACACTGAAATAAACACAAAACTTATTAAAAGCACAAGTTTAATTCAAAAACATAACCAAATCATAAGTTAAAAGGGTACAAAATGATATGTAATTATGCACCGATCAAATACCCCCAAACCTAGATTTTGCTAGTCCTCGAGCAAAACAAAAGGAAAACAAAGATAAAAAACAAATAAGAAGTTAATTAGACCACTTTCGTAGGTAACTCGATTGCATTTAGCGTATGCAACAAACCTTTAAACCTCTAGGCATCCCTAGTAGGAGGAGTTGTGTCTCCTGAGGGTTTAACAGATTAGAATACCCACAAACGTTTTTCTAATTCTACAAAACAAAATGGTTAGAAAACTTATTAGATGTTAGTCCTCAAGCAAAATAACAAAAACAAAAATAAAAGCAAAAACAAAAACAAAAATAAAAACAAAACAAAAATAAGACTCAAAACAATCTTCCCAAACATTTCTGAAGAGAAATGACTCATGCACATGACTCAAAAAATTCAGTTTTAGACATTATTCACAAGGTGGCAAAGTTCAAAACATAATATGCTCAAAGTGTAGTAGTGTGATTACCAAATGCAACAAATTCCCCAATCTTAGTTTTCACACAATTTCAAAAATCATACAAAGCACAAGTTCAACTTCAAATCTCACCAAAGTTGTCCTCTCACAAATGAATCACTCGGAAGAGGGCTATAATGCAACACTCAGTTATAAACATGGGATTAGAGTTAAACCATAAGGACTTAACTCGAAATAGAAAGATGAAGAACTTGCATTAATATGATCTCAAGAAGGATGCCAAACACTTAAAAGTAGAAAAATGAATGCAATTCAACCACATGACATTTAAGATCAATTTAGGTCTTTAACATAGGTTGTAATGGGGCCAAGGGTGTAAGGTGAGTAAGAAATGAAGGGTATGGACAATACAAAGTCCAAGGAACTCAAAATATAATAGCATAAACAATTGTTTACAAGACTTCGAATCATCACAATGAGAATTTATTTTTACATGATCAAAACTCCTTATACCTTCATTTACAATGATTCACTCCTTTCCTTGAACAACCACCAATTTATTTTGAAGGCCCAAAAATGGAAATTCAATCAACCACCACTTAATCACAACTTTGCTATTTTCTTTCACCAATTGTGTGAATTTTTTTTTTCCTTTTTTTTTTTTCAAATGTAACAACTCTTTCCAAACTTAGCATGAAAAACACATCCCAATTAAAGCTCATGAGTTCCTTAGAAAGGTAAATATTTGTTTTTCGGGCTAAGGTGAGGAAATAAAATTGGTAAATGAAAGAAAAGGTTTACATGTAGGCTCAAAATGGTTAACAATGGAAAATCATGCTTAAGCATGCATAAGGTTAGCTTGAAAGGCACAAACGATCCAAAGAGGGCCTTAATATCATTTCTTAAATGTCATGGAATCAAATTGCATAACAATGAATGACTATTAAGTGTTCAACCAAATCAATGAATAATGAGATCAAACAACAACTTAGATGACAAGAAAATAAGAGTATGTATATAACACTCATGAAATGAAGTACAAGGCTCAAAAGCTCACTTTATATGGTTGGTTATATAAGTCTAATTTATGCTTCATATAATTCTTTAGATCATGCAAATCCTTTAATTGGAAAATTATGAAACAAATGGGAAGTGTAAAGAAGGTTTCAAGCATATCATGTTAGAACAATGCCAATTTTATTTATTTATTTATTTAAATTTAAATTTTTACTCTTTTTTTTTCTTTAATAATTTTTTTTTAATAAAATAAAATGAAATCCAGTTTTCATTTAAGTCATGCAACATTTATCACAATCTCTTCATATGTGTTCGGAAAGTGACTCAAAAACAAAATAAAAATAAAAATAAAAGCAAGACTCAAAAATAAAAATAAAAACAAGCAAATAAAAAAAAATTAAATTAAGGAAAAACCAAATTTACATGCTAAACTCTAATACCCCCAAACCTAGAAATGAACATTGTCGTCAATGTTTAAAAATTAGCCACAAACAATGTCATAACAAGAAATGAAAGGTACTAAAGTAAATAAAAATCATAAAACACACAAGAATTAAAATACACAAATAAAAATAATAATTACAAAAAAAAAAAATCACAAAACAAACAAATGAAAAAAAAAAAAAAAACAGTAAAACACTCAAAACAGGAAGCCCTAAACGGCAGACGTCTTACGCAAACTAAAACCCAAATTTTTTTTTTTGTTGGAAAGCCCAAAGCCCACAATGAAATTAACCCACCTTGAAACCCAAAAAACCGACCCAAAATGAAATCTGAAGCCCACATGTTTTTTATTGTTTTAATTTAATTTAATTTTTATTTTAAAGATAAAACGTGAATTGGAAGTGCAAATGCGGGATTTCAGAAAAGAGAAAATGTGGTCCTTGATGTTTCGACAGAGCGAGACACGTGTCGACGCATAGAGGCGCCGCAGACTCCACAAGCAGAAATTACGGGGCCATACAAAGTCGTGATGACTTTCCTCGAACGCGTCCGTTCAGAAAGGTCACGTCGTGATAAATGAGTTGGGTGTGGTTGGAAAGTGAGAAGGTTGTGGGACTCAAGGACTGCTGGAGATTCAGAAAATGCTACGCTGCAATGGCTAGGGTTTGTCAAAGACTACGTCTATAAGAAGGAAAAAGAAGGGAAAACACACAAACTCAAAAACACAAAAGAGAAAAGAAGCAAGAAAAAGAAAAAAGTGAGAAATCAAATGGCCTCTTCCTACCCATTTTCGTTGGATCTCAACCTAGCTCCACCGACTCAGACATGGGGCCAAGCGGCGGCACCAGTAAGGGTACCCTACTTTGCCTCCGCAAGGGGGCATGTGATTGTCAATGACTCAATACTCCTGGACAACGATGTTGCCATTGGAGTTGGCAGAAATTTAGTGACTCCTAAAGATATACGTGTGTTCGGGACAAGAGATGACAATCGGGTCACGAGTGATGCCCTGGCACTGAGCGTGCAGAGTACAACATGTGTTGCAAGTTTGGGTCATCGCCTACTTGCGAAGTCCCATGAGGTAGAGATTCTGAAAGGTCAGTTGGCGGCGGAGCGAAGTATGGTTGAAGAGTGTCAGAGTGCTATAAAAAGCTTGAAAAGGGAGAGGGCAAGGATAGTAGAGGTGAATCGACACCAGCTAGAAGTAATGCGGGACGAGAATAAAAACCTATCAAAGATGGTAGAGTTGTATTCTCGTGACATGCGAAAGCAGCTAGAGGACCTAGACCGACCGGGTAAACGCAAGCAAGCAGATCGCGAGAGTAGTTATGCTCAAGCTAAGATTGCGATCTTTGGGAGCTCAAGTGGTGAGCCCCAAGAGGCTGTGCGTGAAGCCCCGGAAGAGGACAGCCAGAGGGCCAAACTCAAAGCTCCTATGGTCGAGACACCTAGCGCTCTGAAGAAATGATTTCTACTGTTTTTATTTTTTTGGTTGTTTTTGTTTTTGTTATTTTTGTTTTAGAATTAAAAGAGTAAAGTTGCAGAAGGAAAAAGAAAGAGACAAAGAAAACACACTTCCCAAACTTAAATAAAACAAAAACGACAAACGGAAAAGAAAGCACACTTCTCAAACTAAAATAAGACAAAGGTGATAGCCGAAAGGGAAAAACACAAAACACTAGAAAATGAAAGTAACGGGCAAAAACATAAAACACCCGAAAACACGGAAAAAATAAAATAAAGTAAAGTGAAAGTTAATGTGCTCCCCCTTCGAAGCGATTAGGTTCGAGCATGCCCGGGAAATCCGAAGTGGTGTTGGCTCTCTCTCATCAGCATATGCCTATTTAAACCACATCTCTACAAGCAGATGATACCCAGCATTTCTTCCTGCAAACTCAAGGAAAAACATCAAAAAATTTAGAAACAAAACAAATGGCATCCTCATGCACTCACCTTGATGATCTCAACCTTGAGCTCTCACTTGCACCACCGAATGCCCAGATAAGGGCTCCTCCGACTCTTGTCTTCCCAAACTCCACATATCATCACGGCACGGCCTCAAAATTTGCTGAGGCAATACCGAACTTTGCTGAGGTAATGCCGAACAGAGCAGTGCTGCTAGGCAGCATGATTGGCACTAAACTCACATCGGCAGATCATCCTGCATGTGGCACAGAGGTCCGCCAAGGCTGCGGTGGAGGAGTCCCACAATTTAACGGTGCTCCATGCGGTCTCGGCTACCAATTTGGGCATGCGATTGTTGGCGAGAACACGGGAGTGTACCGCGCTGAGTGAGGAAGTAGCTTCCTTGAAGGCTATGGTGGCGGACCTCCAGAAGCGGCTTTACCGTTGCCAATCAGCATGTGGAAGCATTGCAAAAAAAAAAATGAGGACCATGTGGAGCTGCTGCAAATTCTGCAAGTAAGAGAGAATAGAGGCATGCCATGAAGATGAAGATGAAGAAGAAGATGAAGAAGTTGTTTTTTATTTTTAATTTACTTGAATGTTGTTTTTTTTTTTGGTGTTTTTGTTTTTTTGTTTTTTTTGTTTTTTTGTTTTTTTGTTTTTTTTTTGCAGTGAAATAAAAATGTGTTTTTAACACTAACTAACCACACAACGTAAATAAATACATAAATTAACTTAACAAAACAAAACAAAAACAAAAACAAAACAAAAACAAAGACTATACAGAAAAGAAAACAAAGAAAAAAACTTGATTTAAAAACACACGAATATACAAACAACTCACGGATGACCAGTTAAGGGCCTCAGAAAAACACAGCCAGGGGATCCGGGAAGGTTGGAGGGGTCACAATGGTCCCGCTTAAAACCCAAACTCCTTAGACACCGAAGGTGTCGCCTAAAGAACTCCTAGACACTGTATTGACGGAAGTGCTTACTGGAGTTACCATAAGTCAGCTTATATGAAAAATCTTTTTGAATTTTTGAATTTTGAATTTTTAGTTTTTAAGATAAGAAAAAAAAAATTAAGATAAAATGAGACAACAATCATAAATGAAAATGAACTAAGTACTCTAAACAAACTCAAACAAATGACATAAATTGTTGTACTAAAAGAAACAAACCAAGAAATAAACAGAATTTAAAGAAGAGAAAGGATTGAAATGCTCCCCCTTGAAGTGATTAGGTCGAGCATGGATGCATTTGGAGGTCGCGACTTCTCCCACTGCTCCACACTTCCCATTCTTATGATTGAGGTTGTCATCTCTCTCCATTTTTATTAAGCTGTCATAAATTGCTAAAACAAACACACAAACTTGAAATGGAATTAAAAGGATTAGGAAATAAAAGGAAAATCAACACACATCCAATTTCATGCTTCAAAGCAACAAGCAACAAAGTAAAATAAACTAGTTTATGAAGTTCGTTCTTTCTCAAATATGATTATCCATATGGTGTGTGGTTTTAATCAAGTATTCAAAAAAAGCATTTAGCTATGGTGTTTAGTCTAAACACAAATTCCGAACCCATTAAGAACAAGAAGAACAATAAAGAACCAAGTAGAATTTAAACATGGTGTTTGTCTTCAATATCTACCCATTCATTCACTAATCAGTCCAAGAGTCATATGGTGTTTATGTAAACTTGAACAAGATATTTAATTAAGAGCAAGTGAATGAAACCATAAACTAGAAATAATCGACATGCTACTTGAACCTTTTTCTTTTTTTGTGTTGTGTAAGCTGGGACTCAAACCCAGTTCTCTTGCTTGTCAGGCAATTGTCCTTGTCCGTTGGACTACAAACACAACTTGTCAATTAACATCATTAAATTTAAAACATGAAACTGTCTAGTTATATACAAAAAATAAAAATAATAAAAAAGTAGGAAAACCAAATAGAATCAAACAATGTTACCGATCCCGGCAACGGCGCCAAAAACTTGTTGCGTAGATTTTAGCTGCACCAAAATGGATTCAGCTGCATCCTCAACTTGTGATACTCGCAAGTGCACGAGCCGTTCAGTAGTATAGCATATGTAAGTGCGAGGTCGATTCCACAGGGATTGGTGATTGAATGATTCAATTCAATTTTCCTACACAAAAGAAAAAATGAAAACAAAAGAAACAAAATAAGAAGAAAGAATGTACATTACTAGAAAAATAAATTACAACTAAGAAAACATTAAGGAGAGAATTTGAGGAAGAAGGGAAAGTGTTTGAGAGATTTAGAGGATTTGAGAACTTGGGGAAGGGAGAGAAAGGTGTTTGTGAAGTGTTTGAGACATGGAGAATTTTGAAAGAGAATGTGTTTGAGAAACTTGAGGATTTTGGAAGCTTTGTGGATTTTGGAAGGGAAGAGAAAGGTGTTTGAGAACTTGGAGAATGTTTGTGAACTTGGAGAAGAGAGTGTTTGAAGAATTTAGAAGAAGAGAAAGGAAAAGTGTTTGAGATTTAGTACAAAGAAAATTTAGTAGAATGATCTTATTACAACAATTGAGAACTACAAAGGGAAACTAAAAGAATTTGAGGGAGAGAAGGGAAGGGAGCTCTAGAGAAGTGTTTGAGAGCTCCCCCCCTTGGGGTGTGATTACAAGCTTAGAGAACTTCCCTATTTATAGGCTTAGGGGAAATGAAAATCTGAATATAGAATTGAATTCACTAACCACACTAACTTCACCTAACACATAACACTTAATTCACCAACCTAACCTAACACACAATTGCATTTGAAAACAATTCCTCTTGTCTTTAGGCTTAGTGTTGCATCATCCACTTCAACATCTTTTGGCTCATTTGGCTGCTGCAAAATTCCATTCAAATAATAGGTATTGAATATGTTTCACCAAACTTTCCCACAATCAACAACACTTCATCATGCATATGTCATGCATGACAATGCATTGCAGCCAGCTTGTGGGCTCGTTTTGGGCTTGTTTATTCATCCATAAAATTCTGGAAAAATATGGATCTTCAAGCTCTTTGTCTTATCTTTCCAAGAATATGCAGTCCAACTCAAGGAAAAATCCGGAAGGCCTTCAAATGTGATTTTTGGCCCAGTAACGCAGATGCTGCCGATTTTGACCTTAAGTTGCCAAAACATGTATAACTTTCTCTAGAAGACTCGGAATCATGAACCGTAAAATTCTACAGAAAATAGACTTCCGTAGCTTTCCAATGATGTATGGCTCATTATCTGGTTCTTCTTGAGCAAGTACAGTCCAATCCGTGAAGTTGGATGATCTGCAGACACCGTTTTGAGCTAATTTGTCTCCAAAATGCAATTAGTGAGTCTCAAGCTTATTACACTGAAATAAACACAAAACTTATTAAAAGCACAAGTTTAATTCAAAAACATAACCAAATCATAAGTTAAAAGGGTACAAAATGATATGTAATTATGCACCGATCAATTTGTATCACCACATTTCAAATTGTTGTTGGAGAAGCAGTAAGAGATATGATCAAGACCATACATTCAACTGTTCATTTTGTAGATATGGAGAGCCCTCAATGGTTTTATCTTGTTTCCTGCTTTGCGCGGTAAGTTTTCTTCAAGTTTATTGTGTTTTCATCAATACCATAATTTGTGCATTGGAATTCTACGACATTTTGAGTGTAACAAAGTTTCTCATTATTATGACTTAGTGATTGCGGGGATTATGAAGCCATAGGAGACGAGAGTAATTGGATTTTGCAGAAAGAAGCCAAGCAGGAGAATGGAGAAACAACTGACAAGCCGCATGAAATAGACAGTTATGGGCGAGTAGGCACCTTTTATTAGGAATTGTGAAAGTATTTTTCAAGGGAAATGATTACTGCAACTTGATATTATTGTACTATAACTACACGAATTCAATGGTGATAGTAGTGAACAATTTCCTTGTGACCAAATGAGTAATGGTGAAAATACAGTGAATTTAATGACTAATAATACTACATAGTCACTAAAATAATTGGTGCCTATTTTTTAATTTTTAATGACTAACTTATTCTTGGGGAGTTATACATTTGTGTATCGATCTCTCCCCCGAATGAACAATATAGGCAAGAGAAATCGTGAACCAAAATAGAAGAGCTTGCCCTACCCATGAGTAAATTAGTCAAATAAAACAACTTAAATTATGTATAATTAGTGACCAATACATATGTCAAAGTAGCCTTACTTCTCATATTTGATACATTAGTGACCAATTAACCTTTTCTTAACTTGATTTTTTTTTTTTTCCAAAACGCGGAGGGTACTGCATCAAGAAGAAGAAAAAAAGATGGAGCGAGACCTAATTGCTCATGGATGTTTCATAATGGGCTTTCTAAACTACCTCTTTAAACAAATTTTACAGAGAAATTTGAAAAATATAACTCCAATCATGCTCCCTATCCACCACCTAAAATATGGAGATTTCTAGGAGCTCTAAAATCTGAGGAGAGAGAAAGGACTTCTAGTGACTCCCTATAATTTAATGCTGCTTTATTTTATGAGTATTTTAAACCTTTAATTAATGCAAACTATTTTGTTTTTTGTTTTTATAGAGATGAACCAATTAAAAAAGAGTTATAGCATTTATGACTCCCTAAACTAGATAGTATGATTGAAGTTACAATTTTATAGAGAGCTCCTAACTAAAATAGTTTTTTATATGTAATTTTTTTTGTGCAAAAAAATAACTAATAAAAAATTCTAGTCTCTTTGATTTTGAGTCAACTTACCTGGAAACTTTTTGTGCTTTTATGGCTTATGTAAATTTGTTTCCAAAAAAAAGGTTTTGAGGATATTTGAGTAAATTTGGGTGAGTATTTAGCTATATTTGAAAGTTATTACAAAATGGACATTTTATGAAAATATGGGTTAAATTTTGGGAAAAAAAACTTTTTTTTTTTGGGGCTATTAGTTTTGAGTAGTCAGAGTTTGGTTTGCTTGGCTTTTGTGTTCTACTTTTTGCCTATCATACATGTTAAGAAAAAGTAAATTTCAGTCGACTATAATTGTAGTTGGGTTACCCATATTGGTCATTATGTATCCAGTTTGGTAAATATGAGAAAGAAGAGGTCGACTTTAAAAATTATATTGGTCAATATGTACATTAATTCCAAATTAAAAGGCTTCTATTTGCTAATTATGAATAATTTTTAATAGAAGCAAACAATCTAGCAACTTACAGCTAGGAATTCAGGATCCCTCTTGATAAAACCTAGAATATGAAGTTGTTAAACTAGATGAGCATATATATGAGTTGAGAAGTAGCTCTCATTGAATTAACTAGTTTCCTCTAGCAAGTTATCAAAGATTCAATATTTAATAGGCACTGAAATACACATAATACCTCTGATTTTGTAAATGGGGCTTGGGAGTAAGTACAAGTATGAGAAATGGTTGCCTGACACATGGAAAAATAAGGGGGAAATACCACTCCCCTTGGGTTTCATTTTCCTTTCTCATGGAAATTAAAGGCAACATTAAATGCACATTGCTTATGACCATTTTTCTCCATTAACAATTTAGAATTACAATAAACCATTAAATGCATTCTTTTTATTTTATTTTATTTAGTTCATATTTATAATGGGCATAATTGGAAAAGAAATAAAGTGGTATTTCCGGTTACTTTCCTAACATTACCAAACACGGGAAAGGAATCTTCCATTTCACATCCCTGGTAAAATGACATCAAATATTTTCCGTGAACTAAATAGGGACTAAGGCTTTTGTGGAAGCACAAATATCTACGGATCCTAGGTCAAATAATTAAGCCAATCAATTTGGGAATTATTTGATTCTTACCCTAATTGGGGATCAATTCTCTAATTAAATCAATCTCTCCAAATTTGGGAAGAATAATTCCTTTCCATATGTGAAATTATTTTTCCGAAACCCTAGCCTCTGAGGCTCCTATAAATACATGGCTACACCAAGGGTTGAGGTACATCTAAACTTCTGTTGGCACTAAAACCGAACAGATAGAGATGGGTGCAACTTACAAGTGATGTGGACAATCCAGAGATCGATTGAGTACTTGATGCGGATTCTTCCTGTCCTGGGATGCCGATCCTGAATCAAGGAGATTTGAAGCTCGTGAGGTCTTACGGGACCGGTGTGGAACTAGCCTAAGACCCTCCGATGCCGAAGTAAGGTCTCTTTCTAAGAGCTTCTACTGTTGACAATGTATTTAGCATAAAAGTTAAGCTGAAAAGTCTTACCCCTTGTATTGTTGTGAATGGGCCTATTTATAGAGGGCATTTAGTGTGCTCTTAGTACTTAATTTCGATGTGGGACTCGTGGGAGGGCCCTGCGAGATGGACACGAGTCTTTGGATATTTTGGGCGGGGAGTCCGAGGTTTGTCTTATAGGATCGGTAGTCGGTGCCGATTGCTCGTAGCCGGTCCTGATTGTAGACTCTGTGGGTGCGCAAATCTCACGGCCTGGTGATCCGGGCCGGGCGATGTGCGTTAACACGTGGCTTCCTACTTTTGGATGCGGTGAGGTTGTGCGCGGGGTGCCAGCACGGTCTCCGTGCGTTGAGATGGTGATGTAGATGGAGTGGTTAAGTGGTGCGCCTGTTTGAGTTTGACTCCTAATCAAAAGATTGTGGCCGAGAGAGGAACTGATCTCGGCCGTCAGGTTCACGGCCTGAGCTACAAGGCCATTTAGTGGTGGTATTGATGGTGGATTTGGGCGGTGCTCCGACGCGTTACTCAGAGAGCGACGGTCGTATGATATATGGGGTGAATGGGAGATCAACAGGGATGGTGTTCCGGCACCTTGAAAACCAAGGGTCGTATGATATATTGATGAACGGATTTTCCTTACAATATAACACTACTCCTAGGAAAGCAAGTAAAAATATTGAAAGTGCATTACATGAAAATATAATTTGCTCCGTGGGAGGCTTTGGTTTGGTGTTTGAACCCTTTGAATGTGGTTCGAGCTTTGTATTTATAGGAGGAGCTCTTGGAGGAGTAATCGAGACTGAAAATCTGCATGATGGGCCAAAATAGAGCAAGTGGGTGGTCAAATCGGCATTTGGGATCGTGAAGCACGGTGGTGTGACCCCATAAATCCCGGCCGCCACCTTTACCATGGGTTCTGCGCCTTGGCCGTGGGGACGCATTTAAGGTTCTGATAGCTGGTGACCTAATCCCTCAAGCTGCAAGATTTCCTGTGAGAATGTCTGCGTCTAATCATTCTGATTCCAACCACCAAATCCTGACTTTAGTCACTTCCCACCTTCCCTTGTGTTAAGCTCATAGTTTTATACATATACGTACCCTATTTACTTACTTCTTTTGCTTAGTTTCTTAGAATTTTGAGTTATTTGCCTCTCTTTGTGTGTTTTGTAGGCCAATAGAGCATGAGAGCATGAGAGGAATACAACTTAAGGCATTTGAAGCATTTTGGTGCAAAAACGTGCAAAAACTAGAGACTGAGGTAGACGTTCATTTCAGCGTTATCTTCTTCATCCGAGCTTGAATTGGGCCAATACTTGTGTGGTTGGATCAGAGACATTCTGAACTTCACAATGGACATCTTAAAGTTGTCATTTGATTCAGCCAAGCGCAATTCGTAAGCCCTTGAAGCTGCACATCATGCTGACATAAGGATGAGCTGATGGATGCTTGGTCATGGTGAGCTAGGCATGAGGTATTGGTTTCTGGATGGATGCTTGGTCATGCTGACATATTGATGAGCTATGGCTGCTGGTGGGATTTGTTGGTGAAGTGCAACAACCATTTCTGATTATCTAATGCAAGTGTGTTAGGTGAAATTTGTGTGGTTGGTGAACTTAATTGTATAATCTGATTCACCTAACCCTTGTGCCTATAAATAGGGAGTCTCTAGAGAGCTTAGAGGGCCAGAATTTCATTCCATCATTTTACACTTCCATTGTACACAAAGAGAGGGAAAGTTGAGAGTCACAAAGGGAGAGAAGGGAGAAGGCAGGGGCTGGGAGGCTTTGGCCTCCTAGCAGCCATGGAGATGATTCTTTTCCATCTCTAGCATGCTGTCCTTATCTTCTTCTCCTCCCTTTGTCTTTTATTTTCTTCTTGTATTCCCTTTGTTTTACTTTCTTTTTCTGTTATTAGTTTTAATAAACATCTTGCTAGTCTTGTATCATGGTTTGAGTTTATAAAGTTTGATTTCATTCATGAATTCTTCTTCACTGTTTTAATGGAGCTGTTTTGCATCCTTTGATTGATCACCTAAGGTTTTATGCGTTATGCTCTTGTTAGGAAGGTTTGGGGATCATCTTCATTCCATCCATTAGCAACTTATGTGATTTGGTTTCTAGGTCTCCTAATGTAAACACCATGCTTGGAGTCCTTGTGATGTTCAATGCAATTTGATCCAAACACCATGGACTTATTTGTGAGCATCTTCATGAGTGAATCAATTTGTTTACTTGCTGCCATAACATGATTAGAACAATTAGGGTGGATTCTAAAACCTCACCATCTTGTCTTAGTTCTTTTCTTTCTTCTTGTTTTGTTTCTCTTGTCTCCATTTCTGTTTTGTGTAGGAAAACTGAGTTGGATCATTCAATCACCAATCCCTGTGGAATCGACCTCGCACTTACATATGCTAAACTACCAACGGCTCGTGCACTTGCGAGTATCACAAGTTGAGGATGCAGCTGGATCCATTTTGGTGCAGCTAAATCTACGCAACACCTCGTGCATTAAATGCTTATTCGTGGCCAGTGGGTTTGCTGCAATAGACAGAGGCAATACCTCATTAAATGAAGTGCGGGACCCGGCTGCCATGTGACGACGTGATGTTAATACCTTTGGCCGTGATTTTGTCCGGCCTCGGCCTGAATCCACAATCGAGGCCGAGGTGATCATGCCTTCGCAACTTTTCCTTTGTTTTTAGGAAGGCCAAACATCTTGGCGAAACGCCGCGTTTTAGTTTCATGAGCAAGTGCTAGGGCTGAGAAAAGGGGCTCCTCCAGTTAGCTCATGGCCGTGATTTATTAGGCACAAACACTGTCCCCACATCCCCGGATTCTTCGGTCTCGGCATGGGCAGGGGCCGAATGGATTCCAGGGGATGGACCCTTCGCATTCCTTCTGAAATGATTGACAACTGGGGTATTAAATGCACAGGTCAGTCGACGAGCATTTAATGCCCAGGCACGTCGTGTAGGCCATCATTTCTCAGACTTACGCGAGGCGTCTCTTCGTTTCCTCAGATGGAACGACGGCCTCTGGGCTTTCGACACATCATCGCGCTTTTTGAGCACGCTGCGAGATCGTCACGCCTTCCGAGAGTTATGCCTCCTCGCTTCGAATCCTAACGTCAGTATAAAAACCCTGCCTTCTTTAGTTTTCTTCATACCTTCAGGATACTCAAGCCTACGTTCCCCAAAAACTCTTTCTGAACTTGCAAAACTTCTCAGGCTTTTCTCTTTGACTCTGAAAATCTCTCCCTTGCTTAGTGGCCCTATGCCTGTAATGTTAGAAATGTGCCCTAAGAGGCAATACATTTGATGTAATCTCCTTAGAATACATTTCATATATGATATATAAAGGGCAAACTTATTTGTTATCTTTTACATCGTCTAAAGAAACAAATGTCCAGGGTATGCTAAATAAGAGATAAAGTAATCTAAAGAAGATTAGATTCATGAGACCTTTAATCTCTAACTGTAGTATCCCAAAATGTTCCTGATCATAGGTTATCAAATGGACATTGATAAACCGTCAAAGTTAGCACGTATTATGTATGCTCAATTGGGAGGATGGTTAGTCTCAAACCATTTGTGTAGTTTACACTAATACAAGTATGTGGGTGCTCATTAGTGAATGAGTACACTGAACGGATCAACCGTAGTTCTCGTATGGAGTATTTATCCATATGTCAAACGAGAACTCATAGTTGCAATAATGCAAATTAGCCCTTAGACCTGAGGCATCATGGTTGTCCTGTGATGCGTTATTGATCTTTGATAGCTCTTAAAGGCAAGCCGTAAAAGATTTGTCTTAAGTGTTGTTGGGATCTCTTAATTCATCATAGGGACATGTGAATGTACAATAAGGAATCTCTACTTTCGATAAAGAAGGAGAATGCTTCAAGATGTGATTCAGTAAATCTTTGGCCAAAGTATTTTGAGCTTGATTGAGAAAGTTGTTCTTAATCATGTTCTTTTGAATCACATGAGGTTGTAAATCATATTAGGGGTTTGACATAATCAATCCGTACCCTAATAATATGATTTGAAACATTGTATAAGAGAAGGACCGTATTGCATTGTAATTTCAACTGAATAGGTTCTTTATCTATTCTGGTTAGCTTGGGTAGCCTTGATATATTGCTAGATGTCACTCTTGGCTTGTGGAAGTCCTAGGATTGATTGTGATCGATCCAAATAAAGGAAGAATTAAAAAGAGGTTTTAATTTCAGTTGGTTAGAAAGAGTTCTAATATTTTCCCACTGCCTTGCTAATTGGAACCTAATGGATCGCACACCTTAAATGGTTAACTTTGAGTAATACAAATGAGAATGAGTAAATCAATTTGATTGATTTGATGTGGATGATTTACTACGTGTAAAAACGTATTTGGGCCTAAGTAATAGTTAACGGAAAGCCCAAATGGTTGGGTATCAAGCCCAAGGGCTTAAGACACCTAAATATTATGGTTTAAGTGTCATAAGGCCCAATTTTGGAAGCCCAATGGGGTTTGGCCGAAAATGGTTAAGTGAATGTGTATGGGAATTGTTTCCATAAGCTCATTAACACACCAAACACAATCCAACATCAACCAAATAGGTTTGGGAGATCAAAGAGAGAAAAAGGAGAGTTTTCAAGAGTGAAATACTTTCATTTTTCAAAGTGGTTTAGATTGAAACCAATCTTGAGAATCTTGCACTAGCATCCAAGTATTCTCAAGATACTTCTTCTCATCTCAAGGTTCCATTGGTGTGGAGATTTAGAGGCCATATAATTTTGTGGCTCACATGGAGGAGCAAAGATCAAAGATCAAAGAGGAGATCAACAAAGAGGAAATCATCAAGAGAAGATCAAACACAAATTGGTTCATATAATTGCTTCAAGGGTAATTAGATCTTATCCTTTCTCTTGAATTTTCATTTATGAAAAACATATCAATGTTCATGGCTTAAGATACTTGGAAGAAAGTTTTGTTTTTGAATTTAAACAACCACCTTAGACTTCCGCTGCGATTAATTTGATTAAATGCATGTTTAATATTCAAATGAACTTTGGAAAAATATTTTGAAATTCCTACAATTGGTATCAGAGCCATAGGTCATGAACTTGATATGTTTTTGGGGTTTAGAGATGCATATATGGGTTGTAAATTCATTTGAAAGTATAATAGTTATACTTGATTTATTTTGATATGATTGAATAAAAATCGAATGGAGTGAAAGGGGTTGTTTGGGATTTTGGATTTCCGGATTTATGTTTTGATGATTGATGCTCTCTTTGAGGTCATATATGTATATATGAATATTAGAGCATAGTTGTATTAAAACCCCCATGATTTTAACTTCATGAAATATATGATATTATGAGCATGAGATAGTTAAAATGGAATATGGATTTTTCCGGAAATTGCATGAACATTCATATTAGTTCATATGCATGTTCTTGGTGTTCTTGGTGTTCTTGTTATGAGATCTTTTTGATCCATAAGTTATGTGACTAATTTTGATGATTGTGTTTAGTGGAATTTTCCACCAAAATGGGTCAAAAGATGATGATGATGTTTTATTATAAAATTAAAAGTTTTTCAAAAATGTTTCCACTCAATAAACATTTACCCACCACACTAAAATTAATAAGATTACTTTGGTGAGTGTGTGGGGACTATCTAGATGTAAATGATGGTGATTTGATATAAAATGCAAAAGTTGATCAATTTATTCATATCACTAATTATTTACCTACCACACTAAAATTAATTTTGATTATTTTGGTGAGTGTGGTTGGCCTACCTAGTCACATTCATGATTATTCACCTTGTTGGAATAATCATGATCACCACTTTGTGTTATACAAATGCATGCTTTAACCCCACACCCCAGCGGATCAACTTTGGATCCATTATTAATTGTTGAATAGTTTTAGACCTAGTTGCAATATATGATAAATGTAACTATGCCTAAAAGGTTTCTACAATTACATTTACTATTGTAGTAAAATGTTTTCACTCCATGGTAAATTTATTTTATTTGAATATGGTTACCACTTGAATTAAACCCATATATATGTATGCAACCCAAGAGCATGTATTTACATTGCTAGTTTAATTGTTTAAAGTGTTTAAATAATTAAAGGATAATTATGGACTTAGACCAAACAATTGAGCTATGTGATTGGCCGCTTATTGGATATGTATTCGATTTTGATTGGCTATGTAATAATGAAATGACTTTCATGCATAATTTATTTGGCTATGTAATAATGAAATGGCTTTCATGCCTAATTTATTTTTTATGCGCGTGTAATTAAAATGAATCACCTTCCAAGACCATGATCCAACATGGTGGCTCGTGTTGGATCAAAAAGAAAGTCCATAATCATCCTACAAGCCCAATGCAATTGGAATGTTCGGTAATGATGATAATTAATCAATTAGTAGTATCATGTATTCTCACTATCTCAAGCAAATGGTTTCTAAAACATTTAGTGGGAGTATTATGTGCTACTAATATATTGCACTGGGAACCATTTAATGAGATTAGATAAGTAATTTTAATAGGATTAAAATTGGATTAAAATGAGACCAATTTAACTACCCTCAAAGCAATATTAAGTTGATAAGCGAAATGGCACTTTGAATGCTATTTTGTGGCCTTCCACCGTGGTAGTCTCTTATTGGGTGGCACATTTACACCTTGTTGGACCTCAGTGAGGCAACATCCAGTACTTGTAACCATCCAAGGGAAGCCTATTACACATACTTGATGTAGTGCGGATAGATAACGAGTGTGGCCAACAAACTGTTAGGTTGAGGTCATACTTAAAACCTTATACCCACAAGCATGGTGGGAATAACTTAACTAAGACGAACGAAACCAACAAACTGTTAGGTTGAGGTCTAGTTCTCTAGAGACTATAGTGATGGGTATTCACATTAATGATGTGATTGGATAAGAGTATCCTCTCATTAGTATCATATCAATCCAACAAACTGTTAGGTTGAGGAAAACTATGTGAAAGTGAGACTCCCATCCCCACTAAGAGTTTCAACGGAAACTCTCGGATTTCATGAGGGATATGAAATTTGCCATAAATAGTGGGAGCTACCATCATGACTTAAAGACCCTAAGTCCTTGGTAGAAGATTAATCTAAATTAAAATCTATTTACGTTTTGCAGAATTTCAAATTAACCATCACAAACCCAATCTCAAAGATACTTGACTCAAACGTCCAAGATGACACGAACTATCCGGTTTGATGCACAAACACCAACTTGTCCTATAATTGGATGAAATTAGTTGTGTATAAGAAAAACCCCACCACATACCCCTCTTGGTCCATATGCCATTGAGGAGGAGACAAAGGTTATAAGAAGCATGTGTCAGATGACAACCGAGGTAAAAGTTACATGTTGGCATCCATGAAAAAGGTGAAGCTACTCCTAGCTTAGAGTACCATATGTGAACTTGTTATGACAAGAATGGTAAGTGGGTTCCCGGTTAATCAACATGATCTCAAAGTAATATAATTACTTAAGATATTGAAAAATATGGATTTTTCTTTGATGTTGAAGTTCAACAAGATTCTTTCTTTCATCCATATCATCAGTTAATCCCAGTATGTTATGAACTATAATATGGGAAAGATGAATGACACCCTATATGAGCTATTCAATATAGCTATAGTAGCTTAAATGAATATCTCGAAAGATAAAGGGTTAAAGAGGATAGTCGCAAATTTTAGAAGGGTTCTTCTTATTCCAAATCCAAACAAAAGATAAGGATAAAAGAAGAAGAAAGGTTTTCTAAAAACCCAAGGAAGAAAGAATACAAAAGAAAGACAAGTAACTGAAAGGTACTTGTTTACACTGTGGCAAGGACGGACATTGGAAGAGAAATTGCAAGAGATGTCTTGCAAGCCTCAAGAGAAAAACCTTCAGAAGGTAACTCTCTTGTTCTAAAATTAGTAATTACAGTTAAAGCTTCTAAACTGAATAGTTGATTCAGGATCTAGTCAACATATATGCAATTGTGTGCATAGACTAGTGGGAGTAGAAGACTTGGAAAATGAGAAATGGTGCTAACTGTGGAAAATAGCACTAATGTAGTTGCCAATGCAATAGGCACCTAACATCTCAGACTACCCTCCGAATAAGACCTGAATTTGAAATAATTGTTATTTCATTTCTGGATGTGTAAAGAACTTAATATCCGTCTCTATATTTTAAGAGATGGATTTTATGTTTTGTTTGACAAAATGCTTTGTTCTATTTCACATATCAATCAAATCGTTGCTTATGCAATTTTGATTGATGGTCTCTTTCCTATTTTAGAAATGAATGGTAGCATTAACTGTATATGGATAAAGATGCAGCTAGACCTGAGAGGCCTAGAGATGTGAATACATCAACTAAATTGTGACACCTTAAACTTGGATGCATTAGCCAAGATAGAATTCACTGGATGGCAAATGTTGTGTAGATACAGCTGCACCAAAATGGATTCAGATTGCATCCTCAACTTGTGATACTCGCAAGTGCACGAACCGTTGGTAGTATAGCATATGTAAGTGCGAGGTCGATTCCACAGGGATTGGTGATTGAATGATCCGATTTAGTTCCCTACACAAAACAGAAATGAAAAAGAAAGGAAATAAAACAAGAAGAAAGAATGTACATTACAAGAAAAATAAATTACAACTTAGAGAACATTAAAGAGAGCATTTGAGGAAGGAAGGAAAGTGTTTGAGAGATTTGGAGAATTTTGGAAGAGAAGGGAAATGTGGAAGAGAGTAGAGAAGTGTTTGGAAAGCTTGAGGATTTTGGAAGAGAAAGTGTTTGAGAACTTTGAGAATTTGGAAGAGAGCGTTTGAGAACTTGGATGATTTTTGGAAGGGAAGAGAAATGTGTTTGAGAACTTGGAAAATGTTTGTGAACTTGGAGAATTTGATAACTTAGGGAAGGGAGAGAAAGTGTTTGTGAAGTGTTTGAGACATGGAGACTTTTGGAAGAGAAGGGAAAATGGTGTTGAGAACTTTGTGGATTTTGGAAGAGCATGTGTTTGAGAACATGGGAAATGTTTTAGAGCATGGAGAACTTTGAAAGAGAATAGAGAAGTGTTTGGAGAATTTAGAAGAAGAGAAAAGAAAAGTAGAATGATCTTATTACAACAATTGAGAACTACAAAAGGGAAACTAAGAGAATTTGAGGGAGAGAAGGGAAGGGAGCTCTAGAGAAGTGCTTGAGAGCTCCCCCCCTTGGGGTGTTATTACAAGCTTAGGAAACCTCACTATTTATAGGCCTAAGGAGGTTGAAAATCTGAATTATACAATTGAATTATGTAAACACACTAACTTCACCTAACACACTACACTTAATTCACCAACTTAACCTAACACACAATTGCATTTGAAAACAATTCCTCTTGTCTTTAGGCTTAGTGTTGCATCATCCACTTCAACATCTTTTGGCTCATTTGGCTGCTGCAAAATTCCACTCAAATATATGTATTGAATATGCTTCACCAAACTTTCCCACAATCAACAACACTTCATCATGCATATGTCATGCATGACAATGCATTGCAGCCAGCTTGTGGGCTCCTTTTGGGCTTGTGGCTCTAGTCTGAAAAATCTGGAAAAATATGGATCTTGAAGCTCTTTGTCTTATCTTTCCAAGCATATGCAGCCCAACTCAAGGAAAAATCGGAAAGGCCTTCAAATGTGATTTTTGGCCCAGTAACGCAGATGCTGCCGAATTTGACCTTAAGTTGCCAAAACATGTATAACTTTCTCTAGAAGACTCGGAATCATGAACCGTAAAATTCTATAGAAAATAGACTTCCGTATCTTTCCAATGATGTATGGCTGATTTTCTGGTTCTTCTTGAGTAAATACAGTCCAATCCGTGAAGTTGACTGATCTGCAGACACTGTTTTGAGCTAATTTGTCTCCAAAATGCAATTAGTGAGTCCATAAGCTTATTACACTGAAACAAACACAAAACTTATTAAAAGCACAAGTTTAACTCAAAAACATAACCAAATCATAAATTAAAAGGGTACAAAATGATATGTAAATATGCACCGATCAAATACCCCCAAACCTAGATTTTGCTAGTCCTCGAGCAAAACAAAAGGGAAACGAAGAAAAAACAAAACAAAATAAGAAATTAACTAGACCACTTTCGTAGGTAACTCGATTGCATTTAGCATATGCAACAAGCCTTTAAACCTCTAGGCATCCCTAGTAGGAGGAGTTGTGTCTCCTGAGGGTTTAACAGATTACGAATACCCACAAACGTTTTTCTAACTCTACAAAACAAAATGGTTAGAAAACTTAAAAGATTGTTAGTCTTTAAGCAAAACCAAAACCAAAAACAAAAACAAACATAATTACATTAACAAAAACAAAAACGAAAACAAAACACACAAAAATAAAAAATAATTACAAAAATAAAAAGAACTCAAAACAATCTTTCCGAACATTTTCTGAAGAGAAATGACTCATGCACATGACTTAAACGTTTTAACAATAAAAGCTCAATTTTAGACATTATTTACAAAGCGGCAAAGTTCAAAACATAATATGCTCAAAGTGTAGTAGTGTGATAGCCAAATGCAACAAATTCTCCAATCTTAGTTTTCACACAATTTCAAAAATCATACAAAGCATAAGTTCAACTTCAAATCTCACCAAAGTTGTCCTCTCACAAATGAATCACTCAGAAGAGGGCTATAATGCATCACTCAGTTATAAACATGAGAATAGAGTTAAACCATAAGGACTTAACTCGAAATAGAAAGATGAAGAACTTGCATTAATATGATCTCAAGAAGGATGCCAAACACTTAAAAGTAAGAAAATGGATGCAATTCAACCACATGACATTTAAGATCAATTTAGGTCTTTAACATAGGTTGTAATGAGACCAAGGGTGTAAGGTGAGTAAGAAATGAAAGGCAGATAATACAAAGTCCAAGGAACTCGCAATGTAAGAGCATAAAACAATTGTTTACAAGACTTCGAATCATCACGATTAGATTTTTTCTTTTACATGATCAAAACTCCTTATACCTTCATTTACATTGATTCATACTCATTTCCAAACACCAATGAAACCCAAAAATGAAATTTCAATCAACTTCCATTTAATCAGAACTTTTCTCTTTTCTTTCACCAATTGTGTGAAGTTCTATAATTTCTTTTTTTCTTTTCGAAATGTAACACCTCTTCCCAAACTTAGCATGAAAAACACATCCAAATTAAAGCTCATGAGTTCCTTAGAAAGGTAAATATTTGTTTTTCGGGCTAAGGCGAGGAAATATAATTGGTAAATGAAAGAAAAGGTTTACATGTAGGCTCAAAATGGTTAACAATGGAAAATCATGCTTAAGCATGCATAAGGTTAGCTTGAAAGGCACAACGACGATCCAAAGAAGGCCTTAATATCATTTCTTTAAATGTCATGAAGTCAAATTGCACAAGAATGAATGACTTTTAAGTGTTCAACCAAATCAATGAATAATGAGATCAAACAACAACTTTGATGACAAAAAAAATAAGAGTACATGTATAACACTCATGAATTGAAGGACAAGGCTCAAAAGCTCACTTTATATGGTTGGTTATATAAGTCTAATTTATGCTTCATACAATTCTTTAGATTATGCAAATCCTTTAATTGGAAAATTATGAAACAAATGGCAAGTGTAAAGAAGGTTTCAAGCATGTCATGATAGAACAATGCCAAATTTTTATTTTTTTTTAAAGCAATTTTTAATTTTTAATTTTTATAAAGAAAAGAAACACTAAAATAAAATGAAATCCAATTTTTATTTAAGTCATGCAAACATTTATCACTATCTCATCATAAGTGTTCGGAAAGTGACTCAAAAACAAAACAAGACTCAAATAGAAGAAAAACAAATAATTTTTAATTTTTTTTTAATTAAGAAAAAAATAATACATGCTAAACTCCAATACCCCCAAACCTAGAAATGAACATTGTCCTCAATGTTTAAAAATTAGCCACAAACAATGTCATAACAACAAATGAAAGGTATTAAAGCAAATAAAAATTACAAAACACACAAAAATAAAATAAAACAATTACAAAATAAAAATTACAAAACAAACAATCAAATTAAAAAAAAAACACGAAACAGTAAAACACTCAAAACAGTAAGCCCTAACAGATAGTCTTACATCAACTGAAACCCAAACAATTTAAAGCCCAACCCAAAATGAAATTAACCCAACAACGGTAAAACCCGACCCAACCTGAAATCTGAAGCCCACATGTTTTAATTTAATTTTTTTTTCTTAAAAAGATAAAACGTGAATTATGAGCGCAAAGCGGGATTTCTAAAAAGATAGAATGTGGTCCCTGATGTCGTCTCATGGATAGTCACGGGCAGAAAGCAGGAGCCACGTGTCGAAGCATAGAGGCGCCGCAGATCCACAAGCGAAAATTACGGGGCCATACAAAGTCGTGACGACTTTACTGAACGCGTCCGTTCAGAGAGGTCACATCGTGATAAGTGAGTTGGGTATGGTTGGAAAGCGAGAAGGTTGTGGTACTCGGAGGAATGCTGGAGATTCAGAAATGCTGCGATGGCTAGGGTTTGTCAATGACTACATCTATAAGAAAGAAAAAGAAGGGGAAAAACACAAACGCAAAAACACACAAAAGAGAAAACAAGCAAGAAAAAGAGAGAGAAAAAAAGTGAGAAATCAAATGGCTTCTTCCTACCCCTTTTCGTTGGATCTCAACCTAGCTCCACCGACTCAAACACGAGGCCAAGCAGGAGCACCAGTATGGATGCCCTACTTTGCCTCCGCACGGGGCCTGTGGCTGTCAATGACTCAATACTCCTGGACAACGATGTTGCCATTGGAGTTGGTAGAAATTTGGTGACTCCTAAAGATATACGTGTGTTCGGGACAAGGGATGACAATCGGGTCATGAGTGATGCCCTGGCACTGAGCATGCAGAGTACAGCATGTGTCGCAAGTTTGGTTCATCGCCTACTTGCGAAGTCCCATGAGGTAGAGGTGCTGAAAGGTCAGTTAGCGGCGGAGCACAGTATGGTTGAAGAGTGTCAAAGTGCTATAAAAAGCTTGAAAAGGGAGCGGTCAAGGATAGTGGAGGTGAATCGACACCAGTTAGACGTATTGCGGGACGAGAATAAAAACCTATCAAAGATGGTAGAGTTGTACTCTCGCGACATGCGAAAACAGCTGGAGGACCTAGACCGACCGGGTAAACGCAAGAAACCAGATCGCGAGAAAAGTTATACTGAAGCTAAGATTGCGATCTTTGGGAGCTCAAGTGATGAGCCCCAAGAGGCTGTGCGTGAAGCCCCGGAAGAGGACAGCCAGAGGGCCAAACTAAAAGCTCCTATGGTCGAGACACCGAGCGCCAAGAAGAAATGATTTCTGTTTTTATTTATTTAATTTTAAAGTGTATGTGCGTTTTTTTTTTTTAATTTGGGAAATAAAAAACGTTAAGCTATCTCAAAGAGACGAATGACCCTAAATTTAAAGAACGACGATCAAACAAAAACATGAAAACCCAAACATGCATTTTTATTTTTAGTTAAGTAAACACACAAGTAACTGCTTTTTCTTTTAAGAGAAAAACTTAAGGATGACCAGTTAAGGGCCTCAGAAAACACAGCCAGGGGATTCGGGAAGGTTGGAGGGGTCACAATGGTCCCTCTTAAAACCCAAACTTCTTAGACACCGAAGGTGCCGCCTAAAGAACTCCTAGACACTGTATAAACTGCGGTTGCTTACTGGAGTTACCAAAAATTTAACTCCTTCAAAGAATATCCTATGAGTTTTAAATTATACTACATAATTAAATAAAAACAAAATAAAAATAAAAACTGAAATAAACACACAATTCAAACAAGAATTTAAAAGAAGAGTTGGGATTCTTGCACCAGGTGTCCAAGACGCATCTTTAATTTTGTCTCTTCTTCAACTTAAATTCTTGAGAAACCTGACAAACAAGAAGAAAACAATTGAAAAAAAACAAAATAAATAAAATAACAATTGAAAAAGCAAAAACACAAACATCAGAAAACAGGGAGGCAAAAGTAAGTTAAAGTGTCGACATGCTCCCTTTTAAAAAACGTGCTCGCAATTTGCGGAAGAAATGAAGGGATTCGAGAGAAAGAGCACAGGATAGCACCCTCGAGATCCGAAGTGCTTTCGGCTCCCTCGTCTGTATAAGTCTATTTAAACTCATCTCGGTGAAGTAGAAGAGCACCTCGCATTTCTTCCTGCAAATTCAGAGGAAAACATCAAAAAATCCAGAAACAAAACAATGGCATCCTCATGCACTCACCTTGATGATCTCAACCTTGAATTGACCCTTGCGCCACCGAATGCGCAGGAAGGGCTCCTACAAACCATGTCTTCCCAAACTCTACATATCATCATGGTACGGCCTCAAACTTTCCTGAAGCAATACCGAACTTTTCTGAGGCGGTGTCGAACAGAGCAGTGCTGCTAGGAGGCATGGTTGGCAGCAAGCTCACACCGACGGATCATCCTGCATGTGGCGCAGAGGTCCTGACAAGGCAGCGGTGGAGGAGTCCAACAATTTAACTGTGCTCCACGCGGTCTCGGCTACCAACTTGGGCATGCGTTTCCTGGCGAGAACACGGGAGTGTGCCGCGCTAAGCGAGGAAGTAGCTTCCTTGAAGGCTATGGTGGCGGACTCCAGAAGCGGCTCTATTGCGCCAATCAGCACGTGGAAGCACTGCAGAGAAAGAATGAGGACCATGTGGAGCTGCTGCAGATTCTGCAAGTAAGAGATAACAGAGGCATGCCATGAAATGAAGATGAAGAAGTTGTTTTTATTTTTAATTTACTTGAATGTTTTTTTTTTTTTTTTTGTTTTTAATTTTTTTACTTTTTTTTTTTTGTTTGTAATGTTTGAGTGAAATAAAAATGTGTTTTTAACACTCAGAAATAAACTAACTAACCACACCACGTAAATAAATACATAAACTAACTTAACAAAACAAAACAAAGAAAACAAAGAAGTTCCAAATTGTTTTTTTTTTAAATTTATTATTATTTACAACTAACTGACCACACAAAGAAAAAAAAACAAAGAAGTTCCAAATTGCAATTTACAAGGAAAAATAAATAAAAACTCAAATTTCAATTTTTAAATTTTTTTTTTTTTGTTTGTTTGTTTTTTTTTTAAAACACACAAATATACAAGCAACTCATGGATGACCAGTTAAGGGCCTCAGAAAAACACAGCCAGGGGATCCGGGAAGGTTGGAGGGGTCACAAAGGTCCCACTTAAAACCCAAACTTCTTAGACACCGAAGGTGTCGCCTAAAGAACTCCTAGACACTATTTTGACGGAGACGCTCACTGGAGTTACCACGAGTCAGCTCATATAAAAATCTTTTTAATTTTTTTTTAATAAAAGAAATAGAAAATTAAAATTACTGAAATAATAACAAAACAACTAAAGAGAAAGGATTGGAATACTCCCCCTTGAAGCGATTAGGTCGAGCGTGATGCACTTGGAGGTCGCGACTTCTCCCACTGCTCCACACTCCCCATTCTTATGATTGAGGTTACCATCTCTCTCCATTTTTATTAAGCTGTCATAAATTGCTAAAACAAACACAGAAAACTTGAAACAGAATTAAAGGATTAGGAAATAAAAACTAAAATTGAAAGGAAAATCAACACACGTCCAATTTCATGCTTCAAAGTAACAAGCAACAAAGTAATCAAACTAGCTTATGGAGTTCGTTCTTTCTCAAATATGATTATCCATATGGTGTGTGGTTTTAATCAAGTATTCAGAAAAAGCATTTAGCTATGGTGTTTAGTCTAAACACAAATTCCGAACCCATTAAGAACAAGAAGAACAAAAGAGAACTAAGTAGAATTTAAACATGGTGTTTGTCTTCAATATCTACCCATTCATTCACTAATCAGTCCAAGAGTCATATGGTGTTTATGTAAACTTGAACAAGATAATTAATTAAGAGCAAGTGAATGAAACCATAAACTAGAAATAATCAACATGCTACTTGAACCTTTTTGTTTTTGGGTGTTGTGTAAGCTGGGACTCAAACCCAGTTCTCTTTCTTGTCAGGCAATTGTCCTTGTCCGTTGGACTACAAACACAACTTGTCAATTAACGTCATTAACTTTAAAACATGAAACTGTCCAGTTATGAAAAAGATAAAAATAAATAAAAAGTAGGAAAACCAAGTAGAATCAAACAATGTTACCGATCCCGGCAACGGCGCCAAAAACTTGTTGTGTAGATACAGCTGCACCAAAATGGATTCAGATTGCATCCTCAACTTGTGATACTCGCAAGTGCACGAACCGTTGGTAGTATAGCATATGTAAGTGCGAGGTCGATTCCACAGGGATTGGTGATTGAATGATCCGATTTAGTTCCCTACACAAAACAGAAATGAAAAAGAAAGGAAATAAAACAAGAAGAAAGAATGTACATTACAAGAAAAATAAATTACAACTTAGAGAACATTAAAGAGAGCATTTGAGGAAGGAAGGAAAGTGTTTGAGAGATTTGGAGAATTTTGGAAGAGAAGGGAAATGTGGAAGAGAGTAGAGAAGTGTTTGGAAAGCTTGAGGATTTTGGAAGAGAAAGTGTTTGAGAACTTTGAGAATTTGGAAGAGAGCGTTTGAGAACTTGGATGATTTTTGGAAGGGAAGAGAAATGTGTTTGAGAACTTGGAAAATGTTTGTGAACTTGGAGAATTTGATAACTTAGGGAAGGGAGAGAAAGTGTTTGTGAAGTGTTTGAGACATGGAGACTTTTGGAAGAGAAGGGAAAATGGTGTTGAGAACTTTGTGGATTTTGGAAGAGCATGTGTTTGAGAACATGGGAAATGTTTTAGAGCATGGAGAACTTTGAAAGAGAATAGAGAAGTGTTTGGAGAATTTAGAAGAAGAGAAAAGAAAAGTAGAATGATCTTATTACAACAATTGAGAACTACAAAAGGGAAACTAAGAGAATTTGAGGGAGAGAAGGGAAGGGAGCTCTAGAGAAGTGCTTGAGAGCTCCCCCCCTTGGGGTGTTATTACAAGCTTAGGAAACCTCACTATTTATAGGCCTAAGGAGGTTGAAAATCTGAATTATACAATTGAATTATGTAAACACACTAACTTCACCTAACACACTACACTTAATTCACCAACTTAACCTAACACACAATTGCATTTGAAAACAATTCCTCTTGTCTTTAGGCTTAGTGTTGCATCATCCACTTCAACATCTTTTGGCTCATTTGGCTGCTGCAAAATTCCACTCAAATATATGTATTGAATATGCTTCACCAAACTTTCCCACAATCAACAACACTTCATCATGCATATGTCATGCATGACAATGCATTGCAGCCAGCTTGTGGGCTCCTTTTGGGCTTGTGGCTCTAGTCTGAAAAATCTGGAAAAATATGGATCTTGAAGCTCTTTGTCTTATCTTTCCAAGCATATGCAGCCCAACTCAAGGAAAAATCGGAAAGGCCTTCAAATGTGATTTTTGGCCCAGTAACGCAGATGCTGCCGAATTTGACCTTAAGTTGCCAAAACATGTATAACTTTCTCTAGAAGACTCGGAATCATGAACCGTAAAATTCTATAGAAAATAGACTTCCGTATCTTTCCAATGATGTATGGCTGATTTTCTGGTTCTTCTTGAGTAAATACAGTCCAATCCGTGAAGTTGACTGATCTGCAGACACTGTTTTGAGCTAATTTGTCTCCAAAATGCAATTAGTGAGTCCATAAGCTTATTACACTGAAACAAACACAAAACTTATTAAAAGCACAAGTTTAACTCAAAAACATAACCAAATCATAAATTAATAGGGTACAGCATAAATCTGAATTTTGAAAAGTTTCAGGAATTCAAAAATAAAGTTGAAAACCAAACATGCAAGAGTATTAAAATCCTTTGATTCGATCAAGGAGGTGAATACTTAAGCACAGAGTTTCTTGATTACCTTAAGGAACATAGCATCTTATCATAATGGACTCCACCAGGGACTCCACAACATAATGGAGTTTCTAAAATGAGTTTCATGAGCTGTACTAATTTACTTATATCCTTTTAGGGATATGCACTTGAAACTGCAATTCATTTGCTAAATAGAGTGCCTTCCAAAATCCGTTCCACAGACTCCATTCGAAATGTGTTTAGGGAAGAAACCAAGTCTTGATTAGATCAAGATTTGGGGTTGTCCAGCATATGTCAAAAGGCAAGATGCGAATAAACTAAATGCAGTCCCAGATCCACAGCCTGTTGTAATCCAGACTCCACGTAGTTCAAGTAGGGTTAGCAGAATGCCTAAAAGGTATTATGGTTTCCTTTGACAACAAAGGAGAGTTGAATTTCCTAAGTAATTGTAAGGATATTGAAGACCCTTCGAACTACAATGAGGCAATGTCAGACATTGACTCATAGAAATGGCTTGAAGCCATGAAATCCGAAATGGATTCTATGAATACCAACCAAGTCTGGACTCTAGTGATCCTCCTCCTGGTATTGTACCAATAGGCAATAAATGGATCTTTAAGAGGAAGATAGGCTCAGATGGGATAGTAGAAACCTACAAAGCAAGGCTAATAGTAAAGTGCTACAAGCAGAGAGAAATGATTGACTATGAAGAAACCTTTTCTCATGTCACTATGACAAAGTTTATTCGGATTTTTCTTGGAATAGATGCATACCATGATTATGAGATTTGTCAAAATGGATGTGAAGACGTCTTTTCTGAATGGCCACCTTCAGGAAGAACTATATATAGATCAACTTGAAGGCTTCATTTCTAAAGTTGATAATCATAAGGTATGCAAGCTACATAGATCCATTTATGGGTTGATGCAAGGTTCTTGGAGTTGAAACATCCTATTTGATGAAGTTGTCAAATCGTTTGACTTCATACAAAACATGGATGACCAATGAGTGTACAAAAGGTCAGTGGGAGTTTGGTAGTATTCCTAGTGATGTATGTAGATGACATACTACTTATCGGAAACGATATAGGAATGATATCTTCAGTGAAGCTGTGACTCATTAAATCATTCTCAATGAAAGATTTTAGAGAAGCATCTTACATACTCGGAATAAAGATTTATCCTGATAGATCTAAGAGAATAATTGGATTATCTCAATCCTTGTATGCTGATAAGATGCTAAGGAGATTTCATATGGAACAGTCTATGAAAAGTTTACTTCCAGTATGACATGGACTTCACTTTTCTAAGAACATGTGTCCACAAACTCATTATGAGATACATCAGTTGAGTAAAATCTCTTATGCATATGCAATAGGGATTCTCATATATGTCATAGCATGTACAAGACATGATATTGGTTATACGAGTATAACTAGAAGATATAAATCAAGCCCATGATTGGATCAATTGGGAGCAGTCAAGTATGTTCTTAAATCCTTAAGAAGGACTAAGGACATGTTCCTCATCTGGGAGGAACATCAGAGTAACAAGTGGAAGCATTTACTGATTCGGATAATGTATCTAATATCAACAATTGCAAATCCACCTAAGGGTACGTCTTCATTTTGAATGGACGTAGTTAGTTAGAGAACAACTGAAGTTGATTACATTGTCGCTTTAGAAGCTACAATAAAATCTGTTTGGATAAAAAAGGTTCATTACCGAACTGAATGTGGTTCTAACCATAATGTCACAAGTACCATTACTGTGTGATAATAATGGGGAGATAGCTCAAGCCAAGGAACCTAGGTCTCATCAGAGATCCAAACACATAGAAAAATGTTACCATTAGATGGGGCACCTGCAAACAACGTAACAGATCCACGCACTAAGCTTATGTCACAGGTCATAACTGGATAGACATACAGAGATAATGGGTATGAGATACATGGCTATGTGGCTCTAGTGCAAGTGGGAGATTGTTAGAAATGTGCCCTAAGAGGCAATACATTTGATGTAATCTCCTTAGAATACATTTCATATATGATATATAAAGGGCAAACTTATTTGTTATCTTTTACATCGTCTAAAGAAACAAATGTCCAGGGTATGCTAAATAAGAGATAAAGTAATCTAAAGAAGATTAGATTCATGAGACCTTTAATCTCTAACTGTAGTATCCCAAAATGTTCCTGATCATAGGTTATCAAATGGACATTGATAAACCGTCAAAGTTAGCACGTATTATGTATGCTCAATTGGGAGGATGGTTAGTCTCAAACCATTTGTGTAGTTTACACTAATACAAGTATGTGGGTGCTCATTAGTGAATGAGTACACTGAACGCGATAACCGTAGTTCTCGTATGGAGTATTTATCTATATGTCAAACGAGAACTCATAGTTGCAATAATGCAAATTAGTCCTTAGACCTGAAGCATCATGGTTGTCCTGTGATGCGTTATTGATCTTTGATAGCTCTTAAAGGCAAGCCGTAAAAGATTTGTCTTAAGTGTTGTTGGGACATGTGAATGTACAATAAGGAATCTCTACTTTCGATAAAGAAGGAGAATGCTTCAAGATGTGATTCAGTAAATCTTTGGCCAAAGTATTTTGAACTTGATTGAGAAAGTTGTTCTTAATCATGTTCTTTTGAATCACATGAGGTTGTAAATCATATTAGGGGTTTGACATAATCAATCCGTACCCTAATAATATGATTTGAAACATTGTATAAGAGAAGGACCGTATTGCATTGTAATTTCAACTGAATAGGTTCTTTATCTATTCTGGTTAGCTTGTGGAAGTCCTAGGATTGATTGTGATCGATCCAAATAAAGGAAGAATTAAAAAGAGGTTTTAATTCCAGTTGGTTAGAAAGAGTTCTAATATTTTCCCACTGCCTTGCTAATTAGAACCTAATGGACCGCACACCTTAAATGGTTAACTTTGAGTAATACAAATGAGAATGAGTAAATCAATTTGATTGATTTGATGTAGATGATTTACTACGTGTAAAAATGTATTTGGGCCTAAGTAATAGTTAACGGAAAGCCCAAATGGTTGGGTATCAAGCCCAAGGGCTTAAGACACCTAAATATTATGGTTTAAGTGTCATAAGGCCCAATTTTGGAAGCCCAATGGGGTTTGGCCGAAAATGGTTAAGTGAATGTGTATGGGAATTGTTTCCATAAGCTCATTAACACACCAAACACAATCCATCATCAACCAAATAGGTTTGGGAGATCAAAGAGAGAAAAAGGAGAGTTTTCAAGAGTGAAATACTTTCATTTTTCAAAGTGGTTTAGATTGAAACCAATCTTGAGAATCTTGCACTAGCATCCAAGTATTCTCAAGATACTTCTTCTCATCTCAAGGTTCCATTGGTGTGGAGACTTAGAGGCCATATACTTTTGTGGCTCACATGGAGGAGCAAAGATCAAAGATCAAAGAGGAGATCAACAAAGAGGAAATCATCAAGAGAAGACCAAACGCAAATTGGTTCATATAATTGCTTCAAGGGTAATTAGATCTTATCCTTTCTCTTGAATTTTCATTTATGAAAAACATATCAATGTTCATGGCTTAAGATACTTGGAAAAAAGTTTTGTTTTTGAATTTAAACAACCACCTTAGACTTCCGCTGCGATTAATTTGATTAAATGCATGTTTAATATTCAAATGAACTTTGGAAAAATATTTTGAAATTCCTACATGTAAACCCAGGTGTCCCCTTCTACTTCATTCTTCTTTCCACCTTATACTGTTCCAATGGCTACCAATCGTGGCTTCTCCGAGGCGGGGGCCAAGCCCTACCTCCTGAAGCTCAAGGCGTGGCAGTTTGGCCTGATCCGGATGTCACCTTTCCCCCCGTTGTCCACCAACCATCTCTCGTTTTGGAAAGCCGATGTGAGCCAGGGCCACGACGTGGCTCAGACTCCTTTTCCAGCCCCGAGGGGGATGACCTTTCACCCCATGAGGTCGTGGAGAAACTGCAACGCGATTGATGAGGATGGAAGGGTCCGAAACGATGACCTTTCACACCAACTCGGCCGAGCATTTCGGCCGCATCCACGGCCGGAGTGACGTCCGTGGCTTCAGCACGGTTGCACCCATTTCCAGCACGATGCTCCTGGCTATGCAGGTTGCGGATCTCAAGGACGTCGCCTGGGGAAGGAACATCCGCCTGTTCCGCGAGGAGATCAAAGCTGTAGTTCATAGACTTAGGATGTAATCTGTACTTCACATATATACACATGTTATCTTTGATCGGCCATGATTGGCCGTTCCTTTTGTAAACATGATTTCCTCGAATTCTAAATGAAGTATAAATTTCTTTCTCAACTGATTCACTGCATGCTTTTTCTTCCTAGCTCCGTCGTGCTATTTATTCTCTTTGTCAATTTTCAAACCTCACGATCCTTTCTCGGCCGCTTCCCATGATGACGACGCATATTTTTTTAAGTATTGGCCGTTTATTGGCAAGTTATGACGCTCACCATCCCCGTCCTTCAACTGGAACGAGCCTCGACCGAGAATTCGTTCAATAATAAACGGCCCTTCCCAATTGGGCAAAAACTTGCCGAATCGAGGATCCTTGGTCCCAATAGGAAGCACGGCTCTCCATACCAAATCACCTTCGGCGAAGGTCTTTTGTTTGACCTTTTGTTTTTGAGCTTGCACCAAATTGTAAGCGTCGAGCCTTAAATTTTCTAAACTTTCTAGGCTCCGGGGAATGATTCGCGTGTAGTTCTTCACTTTCTGCCTAAGTTGCTGGAAAACTCAAAGAAATCGAACCTTTAGCTCCACTAGTTTATCTGTGTCATGGTCATAAGTCAGGGCATGAGGAGATGGGCCTGTGGCCGAGGGTTTCGATGTGCGGCTTTCCCATAAAACCTTAGGGAGCGAGTCGTGGCAAGCCTTGGGTTTTCCTCGATGGACACGGCTTCAGCGTACCCTGGTACCCCCGGCTGCCTTTGGACTAACCCGTCCTTGGTTATACGCCGAACTTCTTGGTTTTATTGGCTGGGCCGCTTGGGCAAGGGGCCCGACCGTTGTCACCAATCCGGGTTGCGCTAGGTAAGCACTGTGGTTTTGATCAGGGTGCGTGTGGTCCACCTGCCATAGTAGTGTGGCCGAACCGCATGTCTGTGGACCGGGCCGCGTCCGGTGGGCCAAAGTATGGGTTGGGCCGAGTTGCTAATCCGTGGAATATGTGAGGTTATTTTTTCCCAATGATACGACCAAAGCTTGGAGTGGGCCGTGCGCTATTTCGTGGGCCCGGGACTTGCCTGTGTCGGCTGGGGTTGCCCCCGGCTATTCGTCGGTGGCTGAGAACGCTGGCCGTAGCCTGACGCTTGGGTACGGCCAGGGACGCCGAGGCTACTTCTTTCGCCATAAGGTTCGATCCTTTCGCGCTCTTGGCTTCTCGGTCCGGCTTTGGGAGGTGTGGCGGGCGAGGTAATCAGGACCTTTCCCTGAAAGAGTGTTCGTAGCTCTAGGAGAATTTATCCATCGCCGCCACAAAGGATGTCTCAATCCTACATGCCTGCTGGAGATCAGATCCTCCATCACTGCTAGTTCCTGCATGGACTCGGCCGTGCGATCCATCGTTCCTGGAGCATTGGCCGAGATTCCGACCACGGGTTCGGTCTCAGCGATAGTGATCGGTGAGGTGGACTCAGGAGTCTCCGAAGTCATTTCGAACTGCTTTGTTTTTGAGCTTTGCCTGTACCCTCGTTTCCACCATAAGTTTTTTTTTTGACAAGGATCCCACCGGGCGTGCCAAAAGTGTTGGGTGCGCAAATCTCATAGCCTGGTGATCCGGGCCGGGGGGATGTGCGTTAACACGTGGCTTCCTACTTTTGGATGTGGTGCGGTTGTGCGGGGCGTGCCAGCACGGCTCCCGTGCGTTGAGATGGTGATGTAGATGGAGTGGTTAAGTGGTGCGCCTGTTTGAGTTTGACTCCTAATCAAACGAATTTGGCCGAGAGAGGAACTGATCTCGGCGGTCAGGTTCACGGCCTGAGCTACAAGGCCATTTAGTGGTGGTATTGATGGTGGATTTGGACGGTGCTCCGCGCGTTACTCAGAGCGACGGTCGTATGATATATGGGGTGAATGGGAGATCAACAGGGATGGTGCTCCGGCGCCTTGAAAACCAAGGGTCGTATGATATATTGATGAACAGATTTTTCTTACAATATAACACTACTCCTAGGAAAGCACGTAAAAATATTGAAAGTACATTACAGGAAAATATAATTTGTTCCATGGGAGACTTTGGTTTGGTGTTTGAACCCTTTGAATGTGGTTCGAGCTTTGTATTTATTGGAGGAGCTCTTGAATGAGTAATCGAGACTGAAAATCTGCATGATGGGCCAAAATAGTGCAAGTGGGTAGTCAAATCGGCATTTGGGATCGTGAAGCATAGTGGTGTGACCCCATAAATCCCGGCCACCACCTTTACCGTGGGTTCTGCGCTTTGGCCGTGGGACGCATTTAAGGTTCTGATAGCCGGTGACCTAATCCCTCAAGCTACAAGATTTCCTGTGACAATGTCTACGTCTAATCATTCTGATTCCTACCACCAAATCCTGACTTTAATCACTTCCCACCTTCGTGGCCAGTGGGTTTGCTGCAATAGACAGAGGCAATACCTCATTAAATGGAGTGCGGGACCCGGCTGCCATGTGACAACGTGATTTTAATACCTTTGGCCGTGATTTTGTCTGCCTCGGCCTCGGTCCACAATCGAGGCCGAGGTGATCATGCCTTCGCAACTTTTCCTTTGTTTTTAGGAAGGCCAAACATCTTGGTGAAACGCCGCATTTTAGTTTCACGAGCAAGTGCTAGGGCTGAGAAAAGGGGCTCTTCCGATTAGCTCATGGCTGTGATTTATTAGGCACAAACACTGTCCCCACATCCCCGGATTCTTCAGATCTCGGTATGGGCAGGGGCCGAATGGATTCCAGGGGATGGACCCTTCGCATTCCTTCTGAAATGATTGACAATTGGGGTATTAAATGCGCAGGTCAGTCGGCAAGCATTTATTGCCCAGGCACGTCGTGCAGGCCATCATTGCTCAGACTTACACGAGGCGTCGCTTCATTTCGTCAGATGGAACGACAGCCTCTGGGCTTTCGACACATCATCGCGCTTTTTGAGCATGCTGCGAGATCGTCACGCCTTCCGAGAGTTATGCCGCCTCGCTTTTGACACAAGCTCATGTCCGTGATTTATTAGGCATAAACAGACTCCGCCAGGCGTCATCGGAGCCGGTCCTGATTGCTTGTAGCCTTGGCACTTGGGAGTTCCTTACCAATCCACGTGTCAAAGTATGAGTGGAGGGTCAGAATGTGGTACAAATAGTAGTCCCCCAAGTTACCAATTGAGAAGCGACTTCTTGGTTGGGGACTTGAATATGTCTTCGGCATTCTGACTCGGACACGGTGGTATTGTTCTTGCCGGTGGTAGTCAAGTAGTCCCCCAAGTGCCAGAGCAAGGGAGCTTGGAAGAGAGAGGCAGGAGCTGCCGATTGTCCTGAGAGGCGAGTGTAGATCTTGTTCTGTGAACGCCTGCCGTTTGGCACGAGAGGTGTGTGAAAACTCACAACTGTGCACCTGCCGTTCGGCACAAGGGGTGAGTGAAAACTCACAACTGTGTGCTTGCCGTTCGTTATTAGAGTTGCTCTCGAAAGGCGCAGAGTTGTAATGTCTAGAACCTGAAACGTTTCGGGTGGCGACGGTTGTATTTTCACTTGTGTCGGCATGGCTGCGAAGGGTCGCGTCGTTTCGTATCCTGATGCATCGCTTTGTTTCCCGATGCAAGGTTCGTCTTATAAATGTAAGCTGGGGACGATAGTTGAAATACTTGGAATTTTTTCAGCAATCAGAGCTTGTGAGAGGCGATTTCCGATGACTGTACGAAGGCGTTGTAGGCAATTTCTGGCGAGGTTTTTGAAGGCGGAGGCGATGTCCGGCGTAGGGAACCACCGTGTGAACAAGGTATGTGGCAGTATTTCTTCATATGATGGATCAAAATCGTCAATTTGTTGCATGAACATGTATGAATGTGTCTACCGCGCAGATCTCACGGCCTGGGTAGCCGGGCCGAGGGGATATGCGTTGACACACGCGTCCTGCTTTTGGATGCGTTGCAGTTGTGCGCGGGCATGCCAGCACGGTCTCCCGTGCGTCGAGATGGTTGAATGTGGATAGAATGGTTAAGTGGTGCGCCTGTCCGGACTTGACTTCTAATCGAACGTTGTGGCCGAGAGAGGAACTAATCTCGGCCGTCAGGTTCACGGCCTGAGCTACAAGGCCGTTTAGTGGTGGTGTTGATGGTGGGTTTTGGGCGGTGCTCCGCGCGTGGTCAGTGAGCGACGGTCGTATGATATATGAGGTGAATGAGCGAACAATAAGGATGGTGCTCCGGCGCCTTGAAAATCAAGGGTCGTATGATATATTGATGAATGGATTCTCCTTACAAACTAACGCTACTCGTAGGAAATCAGGTAAAATATTGAAAGTGCATTACAGGAAAATATAAGTTGCTCCGTGGGAGGCTTTGGTTTGGTGTTTGAACCCTTTGAACGTAGCCTGAGCCTCGTATTTATAGGAAGAGCCCTTGGACGAGAAGTCGAGGCTAAAAATCCGCATGGTGGAGCCTCATCAGAGCAAGTGGAGAGTCCAATCGACATTTGGGATCGTGAAGCGTGGTGGTAGCCTGGTTAGAGCAAGTGGACAGTCCAATCGACATTTGGGATCGTGAAGCATGGTGGCGCGACCCCATAAATCTTGGTGAATCTCGGCCGCCCCCTGATCGTGGGTTCTGCACCTCCGGCCTTGGAGACGCATTTATTGTTCTGATAGCTGGTGACCTAATCTCTCAAGCTCCAATAACCCTTGTGAGAATGTCCACGTCAAATCACTCTGTCTTTTTCTGTTGCCAAATCCTGACTTCAGTCACTTCCCACCTTCTCTCGTGCATTAAATGTTTGGTTGTGGCCAGTGGGTTTGCTGCAATAAATAGGCACTACTTCATTAAATGAAGCAAGGGACCTTGCCATCACGTGATGATTTGACTTTAATACCTCTGGCCGTGACTTTGCTCGACCTCAGCCTCTGCTTACGATTTCGAGGCCGAGGTGATCATGCCTTGGCTTTTCTTTCTTTTTGTTTTCAGGAAGGCCAACTACTTTGGCGAAACGCTGCGTTTTAGTTTCTCGGGTTGCTTTGGCTGAGAAAAAGGACTCCTTCGGCCAATTCGTGGCCGTGATTTATTAGGTACAAACAGAATGGAGATGAACATGAACTTCTAGGGTTTATGAGAGTGTTTGATTCTAGCAAGGCATTTAATTTCCCTTCATTTGTGTTTGTAGATGTCAGAAAACAGAGTCTAGAGAGTAGGCGTAGTCCGAGGGCATATGAGGACGAGTCGTCCTCGGAACGGACGTCAAGGGGAGTAAGAGAGCTGATTCTGGGAGCTCTTCGAGTGTTGAGAAATTGGGAGAGACGGAGGTGTGTACCGAGGCTGGTGGCACTTCTCGTAAATCACCTCAAGGTGATGAGCGCTCGACGGCAGGTGGTGGAGCTGAGAGGGGTGATGTGCCGATTGCTGCACCAGGAGAAGCAGAGGCGCTCACCGAGGCTGGTGGCACTTCTTGTAGATTGCCTTGAGATGGTGAGCCCTCGACATCGGGCCGTGGAGCCGACGCAGGCGATGTGTCAATTGCTGCACGAGGGGAAGGGGTACTGACCATTGTCGAGGGTAGGCAGCGGATCTCGATGGCGAAGCCGAAGGGTCTGGTGTTCGGAGTATATCATCTAGAGTCGAATGTGCTGACTTGAGGCTCAGCTGGCCAAGATTCGGGCCAAGTATCAAATCCCGGATTCAATAGTGATGCAAATCCCGGGGCCGTTAGAGTCTTTGAGCAATCCGGAGAAATGGGTGGTCTTTTTCACCAATGCTTTCAAACATGGGTTTCGGCTCCCGTTGAAGCATTCGGTGCCGAGGAGAATGCTGCGAAGATTGCAGAGCTCCCGTCAAAGCTGGGGCGACCGAGCTGGAGGCGGTTGCAGCTCAAAAAGCTAAGGCAGCTGTGGAGGTGGCGATGGAAGCGGCTCGACTGGTCGCGGGCCAAGGAGGTGGAGGAGGCTGAGGCGAAAGCGTTGGCCAACTACCGATCCTCGGAGGAGTTCACACTCGCGGTGGACAAGGAAGTCATGGATCAGTGTGACGACCTTGTCTACCGTTTCGAACGCTACAACATCGACAAGAAGCTGAACCTGAACTTCCTCTGGGATCCGCCTCCGTTGTCTAAGGGCGTGACTGAGGAAATGGTGGAGGCCTATAAGGGGGAGGGTGCCGACGCCAATTCAGCCGATGACACCGACTCCAGCCAGTGATGAGGAAGATGGTCATCCTGTGCCGACCGCTGCCAGCGTGCCTGTGGTCGAAGCTTCGACTAGTGCCGAACCTACAACCACTGAAGCCGATGCTGGCCCCCCATTATCTTAGCTTTGTTTTTGTATTTAACTTCTCTCTCTTTTTGTAAATGTTTGGAACAATGCCGATTGGCGGTTTTTGCTAAGACACAGCCCTTTGTGGCCTTTTATCTAAGTCTACTTTGATTCGGTTTATGTGTTTAAGTTTCATATTCAAATACAAGTATGCATGCCGTAGGTAGTATATGTTGGATATAGTACTGTTGCTAGGGCGTTAATGGATGTGTGGAAAGAGAATATGAACAAATAAAAGCCGAAGATACTATTATAGTGAAAGTAACGATGATAAGTGTACATAGTGCTTTGGCCGTAGGCTTAGTCACTTATAGTAATACTTCAAGTGTTCCACGTTCCAAGGGTGGCTGAGGGTCTGTCCATCAGTACCTCGTAATAGGTAGGTCCCGGGTCGGAGACAGTGACAACCTCATAAGGACCTTCCCATGAAGGGCCGAGGGTGCCTTCTTTGGAGTCCTTGGTGGCAAGAGAAACTTTGCGTAAGACCTAGTACCCCACTTTGAACGATCGACGTTTAACGCGCGAATCATAGTATCGTGAAGTTCGTTGCTTGTATGCGGCATTCCGAAGCTCAGCGTGCAAACGGTGTTCCTCGATGAGATCGAGGTTCAGGGTAAGTAGTGTCTTGTTTTGCTCCGGTGCATAAGATGCCGTTCGGCACGTGGGTGCGTTGATTTCGACTAGGACAACAGCTTCAGTGCCGAAGCGAGGGAAAACGGTGTTTCACCAGTTGACCGTCGGTAGGAGGTATTGATGGCCCATAATGCCTCTAGGAGTAGATCGGGCCACGTTCCCTTAGCTGTGCCGAGCTTCTTTTTCACCGTCTTTTTTATGATCTTGTTGATGGCTTTTACCTGGCCGTTTGATTGTGGGTGTGCGGGAGAAGCGAAGAACAAGTTGATGTTGAATCGGTGGCAGAGGTGTCGAACTGAGAGGAGTCGAATTGTTTACCGTTGTCAGTGATGATTGGGAGGCCGAACTGGCAAATTATGTTCTTCCATACGACATGCTTGACTTTGGCAGCGGTGATGGTTGCAAATGCTTCGGCTTCGGTCCACTTTGTATAGTAGTCGACCACGACGATGACGAATTTAAGCTATCTCTTTCCTTGTTGCATGGAACCCCATTGAACGAAAGGCCACGGGCTGACGATGGGAGTGATCGGTTCGGCAGGCAGTTTGGAAATGGAGCTGAAACACTAGCAATGGTCACACTTCTGGACGAGTGCAGTGGCATCGACATGGAGAGTTGGCCAATAATATCCTTGCCGAATAGTCTTGAAGGCCAATGACCGGGCACCAGAATGGTCCCCACGGGCCGCCTCGTGAATATCTCGTAAGACGTAGTTGCATTGTTGTGGGGTCATGCATCGAAGCAACGGTAAGGAATGACCACGTCGATAGAGGATTGATTCAAGAGGAGGTATCGTACCGATCGGCGGCAGAAATTTTTGGCCTCGGTTTTGTCACTCGGTAACATGCCGCTAGCGAGGTATGTGTGGATTGGATCCATCCAACTTGAATCCAGCCGAACGGCATGTACCTCGATTTCAGTGGTGCCTGCGCCGAGCGAGGACTTCGATCGGTACGTGGCGACCTACATTGTCGTCGATTGCCGATGCAAGGCGTGGCAGGGCATCGGCGTGGCTGTTTCTAGACTCTAGGGATCTGTTGAACTGATACACGCTGAAGTGTTGGAGCAATCAGCTGGTGTGTGTTAAGTTGGCGGCCATCGAAGTGTCCTTAGCTTCGAATTCGGTAAGCACCTCATTAACGACAAGTTGCGAATCACTGGAGACTCTTGAGTTGCTTGGCTCCCATCTCTTCAGCGAGCCGAAGGCCTGCCAAAGGGCTTCGTATTGGGCTTCATTGTTGTGGGTGACTGGGGCTGCCGAAGCGTTTCAGAGACAAGATCGTCCTGGACTGCTTCTTGCGATGTGGTTGTCATTTCGAAGATGAAATCAGCTACGGCTTGCCCCTTCTCAGGAGGCCGAGGGTGTTAGTGGATGTCGAATTCCCTGAGTTCGATGGCCCATTTTACTAGCCGACCTGATGCTTTCAGCTTCTGCAGGATCTGGCATAGAGGCTGATTGGTAAGAACGACAACGGTGCGAGCTTGAAAGTAGGGGCGAAGCTTCCGTGTCGAGAAGACCAGAGTGTAGGCGATTTTTTCCAGCTGTGGGTACCGAATCTCGGCGTCTTGCAGGGCATGGCTGGTAGAGAAGATTGGAAGCTCTATGCCATTTGGCTTGCGAATGAGTACCGAACTGAGTACCGTTGCAGAGATCGAAAGATAGAGGATGAGTTGTTCTCCGGGAAGAGGTTTAGACAATAGGGGCGCTCTGCTCATGTAGGCTTTAAGATCTTGGAAGGCTCGATCGCATTCGGCGGTCCAAACAATCTGCCATTTGTTCCGTTTAAGTACTTTAAAGAATGAGGCACACCGATCGGTGGCTTTCGATATGAATCGGCCCAGAGCGGTGACACGCCCGGTGAGGCTCTCGATGTCTTTCTACGTCCTTGGTATCTGCATGTCAAGCAATGCCTTGATTTTTTCAGGATTGGCCTCAATGTCTCGTTGGCTGATCATGAAGCCAAAAAATTTGCCGGAGGATACGCCGAAGGCGCATTTGTTCGGGTTGAGGCGCATGTTGTATTTCTTCAAGACGCTAAACATGAGGGAGAGGTTGTGGAGGTGACAATCGTCCATTTTGCTTTTGACCAACATGTCATCCACATAAACTTCCATGGAGATGCCGATGAGTTCAGAGAAAATTTTGTTGACCAACCGTTGATATGTTGCTCCGGCGTTCTTCAAGCCGAACGGCATGACATTGTAACAGTAAAGTCCCTTGTCGGTAATGAACGCCGTATGTTCGCGATCGGCAGGGCCCATGAATATCTGGTTGTAGCCTGAGTGTGCATCCATAAAGCTGAGAAGTTCAAGGCTCGCCGTGGCGTCTACGAGCTGATCGATCCTTGTCAAGGGTTGGGCAAGCCTTGTTTAAATTGGTATAATCCTGACACATTCTCCAGGCGCCGCTCGATTTCTTTACTAAGACTAAATTGGCCAACCAAATTGGGTAGGTTACTTCCTGGATGAAGCCGATTGTCCGTAGTTTATCCACTTCTAGCCTCATTGCTTCGTCCTGTTCGGCATCATAGGCTCGCCGTTTCTGTCGATGGGCTTGAAGGTGGGACAAATGCTCGCACTTGGCCGACGCCGCGTGTGTGGGGGGAACTTGAGGAGGAGCATGTGTGGTGATAGCATTGCTTTTATTTTGGTGAGGGCCGTCCTGCTGATGATGGCATTGTATGCCGTTGGACAATGGACTACCAGGAAGTGAGTGTAGATTACCGTTCGTCTGAGGATTGTACCGACTGCGAACGGGAGCTGACACTGCCGATTGGTTCAACCACGTGCTGAGGAGGGGGGGTGATATCTTTGTTTAGGTGCTGAGGGTCTATGGCAAGGGCATTAAAGGCTTCGACAAACAGGACGTTGACCGAGCTGCCGGTGTCTATGAGGATTCGGCCCACGTCAAAGTCTGAAATATCAGCTTGAATGATCATGGGATCAGAGTGGAGGGAAATGATGCCCCTTTCTTCCTCTTCAGAAAAAGTGATAGGTTCCCAACCGATTGGTCGGATCTTGTTGTTGCGTCCTCCTGCTACGCTGAGGATCTAGGGGTGCCAAACGGCACATACGTAGTTTTTAACGGAACGATTGCTAGCTTCGACGATGGGCGCCCTCCATTGATCATATTAATCTGCCGATTCGTTGGTGGGTCCGATGCCGTTTTTCCGCGAAGGTATTGGTCTAGTCTCCCTTCGTTGATGAGGCATTCGACAATTTTGTGAAGCACGATACATGACTCCGTATCGTGGCCATTGTATTGGTGGTATTGGCAAAAGACGTCGGTGTCTTTCTCGTTCTGCCGAGGGAGCTTGCGATTCTTCGGCTTTGGTATCAACTGATTTTCTATCATGAGGACGTGCTCGTAGGTGGTGTTGAGCAAAGTGAAGGTTTCTTTCGGCCGGTTCTTCTTCGGATCTCCAAGTTGCTTTGCCTCCAGAGTCTCTGCCCCGTTTATTATTACCATGCTGATCCTGGAGGTTGTCTTTTCGCTTGTTTCTTGCTTCATAAGGAGCGGAGGTAGTGGGTGCCGTTCGGTAGGCGGCCTGATTTGGTGGGAATCGGTTGTAGATTTACGTTGAAGGCCGATCGACGGGTGTCATTTTTGGATGGTAGTGCCAAAGCTGAACCTTTGGAGTTGAAGTGTTCGACTTTGGCATGGATTGCTGCCTGTTTCATTAGTTCGGCATAGGTGGTCCAGTTGTTGCCTGTGGACCAGAGAAACGAAACTGAGATGACTGGAGGCCACTTTTGAAAGCGTCGAAGGCCGCCCTGCCATCGATTTCAGGGCACCGAGAATATTCATGGCTGAACCTAGCCGTATATTCCCTGAGGGGCTCGTCCTCTTATTGTCGAACGGTGTAGAGGTCGTCGGCGGAATACATGCGATCGGTCTAAATCATAAAATGATTGAGGAAGGTTTGTTTCAACTGATCAAAAGAGTCAACCATACCTGGCTCCAATCGGTAGAACCAACTCAAGGCGCTTCCGGCAAGGGTGGAGGGGAACAGGAAGCATTGGCCTTTGTCAGTGAGCCCCTTGCAACCCAAAGCCGATTGGAATGTATGAATGTGAGTCACGGGGTCTTCCACCCCTGTGTAGAATGATATTTGGAGTGCTTGGACCTCTTTCTCGTGTCTTCTAAACGTTCGGATGCAATGGGTAAATGGTCTCGGCTGTACCTTTCCCCACGTTGGTGTCTGAGCTTGGGTCTGTTCTTCCTCAATGCGGTTCATCTTCTGTAGAAGAAGACGTATGGTGGGATCGGTAGGGGGGAGGTTGTCACCGAAGGGTTCTGCTGCTCTCGGTTCTCTGGGGTCGGCCAGCATTGTGGTCCTGAGTCTCCTGGTCTGCCGTTCGGCTGGAGTTTCCGATGTGGCCTCCGTTGCGCCGATTGTTATCCTATTTTGATTGGTGGCCATATTGCTATTTCGAAGGTCCCGGTGATCAGGAGGAGATAGTGGTTCCTGGTGAGGTTAGAACATAGTCTGATTCATCCGTCTCTTCAGGCCAATCGCGTCGTACCTTCTGCGTATGGGTGAATTTCGTTCGAGTACCTTCAGGCGTCGATCGTTGAGTTTGGCTTGGATTGGGATGGGCAAAGATTGTCGTTCCTTATGCCGATCGTTGATCCTGCCCCCGACAATCGGAGTATACTTGGGGCTCGTTTGGGAGTGCTTCTTCCCGAAGCGCTTATGCCAGTAGTGCTTATGTTAGTAGCGCTTATGACATAAGCGCTTTTACAAAAAAGCAATTTTGTCATTTGGATTTCACATTTAAAAGTGTTTTTACACTACATAAATGCGTTTTTGATATTTTGTTGAGTGTTTGGCTGACACAGGAAAAACGCTTTTAAAAGTACTTCAAAAAAGTTTAAAGAATCCCAAAACATTATAATGAGCATAGGAAATAAAAACCAGATATCTCTATATGGTAGTGTCTAGTATTGTTCCTAAGATCCAGCACTATGGGTGTATGGTTGATTTCCTAGGTTGAAGCCGGACACTTGGACCAGGCAGTGAAGTTTATTGAAAGCATGCCTATCATACCAGATATCTCTACATGGACTTCCTTGTTGAGAGTATGTGGAAGCCATCCAAATCTAGAATTAGCAGAAAAAGTATTTCACCAGCTCATAAAGATAGACCCTCTAAATGATGCTGCTTATGCTCTTATTTCAAATATATATGCAAAAGCGGGTAGGTGGGATGATGTGAGCTGGGCAAGAAAGAAGTTGCATGAACTAGGAGTGAGGAAGCAACAGCTGTGCATGAATTTACAGCTTGGGATTTCTCAAACCCTCAATTTGCTGAAATTTATGCTATGTTGGATGAGATAAAGGGTAGATTACAAAAACAGGACCTAGTTGAAACATCATCTCATCATACCTGAAAGATTGGCTGTTGCTTTTGGTCTTTTAAACAACCCCCAAGAACTCCTATTCGTGTAATTAATAATCTGAGATTGCCATTCAGCCATGACACTAATATCTCAGGCCTACAACAGAGAAATTGTTATAAGGGATAACTACAGATTCCATCGGTTTGTAGATGGAAATTGATATTGTAAAGATTATTGGTGAATTCATATCATAATTTGCAACCTTTGCTCAATAGTTTTTCATCTTCATCCAAACTCTAAAAATTTACAAAATCAATTAAAATGTTAAAGATGAAGGAAAAGACAAGAATTTATGTAATAGTACTTTATATTCAGTTCAAAAACTGGTTCCAGATTATCACAACAGAGACTTGAAGTAGGGAGCCAAACGAGTGAATTTACAAAACGATCATCCATGGCTGCCAAGCGATGCACACAAACAGATCTTTGTAAAAAAAGAAAAAAAGAAAGGGTATTTGGGCATTTAAAAAAATTAAATATGGGTATTTTTGGCATTTTAAAAGTTTCTTTAAAGGGAGCCAAGTGCTTCCCTTGTTTTTGTCCTGGAGCGCTTTTAAGAAAAAGCACATCTCAAGTGCTTCTTCCAAAACCACTCCAAGTGCTTTTGGATCTCACCCAAAGCGCTTTTGCAATTTTTGCCAAACACCATTTTTAAATAGAGAGGAGCGCTTTCACCCATTTAGAAGCGCTTTTCGCTGCTCCAAAAGCACTCCCAAACGAGCTCTTGGTATTCCTGGACGATGCTCCTCTGGGAGGGTACGAACAGCCTTCGGAGGCAGATGGTTTGCCTGTAGTTTGCTGTTTCCCTCTTTCCCGGGCACTGGGCTTCGGCACACTTTTAAATGACTACTCCTGCCGAAGCTGTGTGGTTTGTTCAAGACCGTCCTGGAGCTGGGCTGAATGCGTTTGCTGATCATGAAGTTGCCTCTGGGTGTCATCATGTTTAGAAGAGAGGATATTTTTGTGCTCCTGCATTTTTGCCATTTCTCGTTGTAGAGTCTCCATGCGAGCTTCCAGAGTGTTTTGCCGAATAGGTGTTTCTGTTTGGGGCATGTGAGGCAAAGGAGCAGGGCTTGGCTCACCACCGATGCCGAGGATGGGACCATCGGTATGGAGGGACGAAGATGGATTCATTTTTTGGGCTCAGAGTTTGAGATATGGGTCGATAAGCGATTCCCACAGGGCGCCAATCTATTGGCACTAAAACTGAATAGATAGAAATGAGTGCAACTTACAAGTGATGTGGATGATCTAGAGATCGATTGAGTACTTGATGCGGATTCTTCCTATCCTGGGATGCCGATCCTGAATAAAGGAGATTTGAAGCTCGTGAGGTCTTATGGGACCGGTGTGGAACTAGCCTAAGACCCTCCGATGCTGAAGTAAGGTTTCTTTCTAAGAGCTTCTATTATTGACAATGTATTTAGCATAAAAGTCAAGCTGAAAAGTCTTACCCATTGTATTGTTGTGAAGGGGCCTATTTATAGAGGGCATTTAGTGTGCTCTTAGTACTTAATTTCGATGTGGGACTCGTGGGAGGGCCCTACGAGGTCAACACGAGTCTTTGGATATTTTGGGTGAGGAGTCCGAGGTTTGTCTTGCAGGATCGGAGCCGGTGCCAATTGCTCGTAGCCGGTACCGATTGTAGACTCCGCCAGGCGTCATCGATAGCCGGTACCTATTGCTTGTGGCCTTGGCACTTGGGAGTTCCTTACCAATCCACATGTCAAAGTATGAGTGGAGGGTCAGATGTGGTACAAACAACTTATGTATGAAACTTTGCAGAAATTCTCTCTCTCTCTCCGATGCCTAGCTGCCATACTCTTTCTCTCTCTCACACACGGCTCTGGCCACCACACACGGCTCTGGCCACCTGGTTCTCACCTTAGAGAAATCTCCATCCTATTGTTAGCTATTGTTTTCCTACAAACACTCAGCCTAATCTTAACAACTAAAATGAGTTATTAAAAACAGCAACTTTAATTCTCGCAAGTGCACGAACCGTTTATAGTATAGCTTATGTAAATACGAGGTTCGATCCCACGGAGAATGGTAACTTGGTTGCAAGTTAAATTACTTAGAATGTTGGAAAAACAGAAAAGAAACAAACAAACAAACTGACAATGGCAAGGTCTAGGACAGAATCCTAGCACCACACACGCACTCGAAAATGGGGGGGGGTTTTGTTGTTGAGATGAAAACAAGATAATGAAATGGAAGTGCTAGAAAGTAACAATGGCAGCAATCAACAAGTTGTGAAACAATGATTGAGAAGTGTTAGAGCCTTGGAATCTACCACTAGTCTTCCTATCCAAGTTATGAATGCATAGAAATTGACTCAAGCTTCATTAACAATAGATTATCGCATACAAGCCTATGGTATCTAGGTGCAGGATGCATGATTCTCCTAAGGCATGTAATTGTGCATGGTATCTACACAACACGTGATCTCTAATATGCAACCTAAGCATGGTATCTACTTAGAATAAAGCATACAAGAGTCATTAAGTTCCCTGAGAATATGATAATCACACAAGTCCTAGAACATGGTATCTGTCCTAGTTAACCTATGGTTATTAACCCCTTGAATGATTCTTAGGCCATTCATGTGTTGCTTGTGAAAGGAGAGTAGAATTGGTGAATCTAAACCCCTTCCCAACCTGTCCTAAATGCATAAAATCCTAGTTAGCTACTCCAAGAAAACATACATCAAGCACATAATAAACTGAAGATTAACAACTTGGCAATGAAAGCAAGGAAATCAATTAACTATGAAATCATCCATAACATTGAATATTCATGACTAGGGCTTCATCCTAAGCCCTAACTTAATGGATTAGTTACACATGACTAAGAATACAGAAAATAAGAAATACATAGATAGATTAAAGAGAAGAGAAGAAGAACTAGTTGGTGGCAGCAAGGTAGTTCCCAGGATAGCTCCAAGCTCTCCCTCCTTTGCAGCTAGCTCTCTCCTCACTTTGTGGTGAATCTGAATGTGTGTATGTGTGAGAGGGAATTGTGAATCTCAGGATATGAGTTGTGGGGTTGTGAATCCCAGGATTTGTTGTCTCTTGAATGTGGAATGGATGTGGTATTAATAGGGGGAGGGAAGTGAGAAATCAGAATTTAATATAGCAATGACCTAACACACTTGCATTAGATAATCAGAAATGGTTGTTGCACTTCACCAACAAATCCCACCAGCAGCCATAGCTCATCATTATGTCAGCATGACCAAGCATCCATCAGCTCATCCTTAGGTCAGCATGATGTGTAGCTTCAAGGGCTTACGAATTGGGCTTGGCTGAATCAAATGATGACTTGAAGATGTCCATTGTGAAGTTCAGAATGTCTCTGATCCAACCACACAAGTATTGGCCCAATCCAAGCTCAGATGAAGAAGATAAGCCCGAAATGAACTTCTAACTCAATCTCCAGTTTTTGCACGTTTTTGTACCATTTTGCTTCAAATGCCTCAAGTGTAATCCTCTCATTCCAATCAGCCCTTAATATGCATGGATTGTACCAAAAGTGATCTCTTGCTGCCTTAACCTACATAACACACAAACATAGATAAGTGACTCGAAATAAAGAGAAACTAAACAAAATTACTAAGTAACGAAGGCATGCAAATGTGTGAAATTATGAACTTATCACCTAACTTAGGCATCGGAGGGCCTTTGGCCAACACCCCTTGGGTGTGGTCTTTTACTCCGTATTGTTTTGCAAGGAGAAAGAGAAGCAAAGAGGAAGATGGAATCTTCAGATGAATATTCTTGTGGAACCAAAATCGCTCCCACAAATTGGTGCTTTCATTGAGAACGCGAAATAATACTCAAAGCGTGCTCCAAATCCATTTTCCACACTTTGTTTCAAACAACCATGGTTGATACAAAACGTATGAAGAGTAACACCACCACAACGAGCCCGTCTCATGGTTTCGTGGTGGAAACCTCATTACAACCGCACTGAACCGTGGCTGCCAACACCTTGCAACGGCCTCCTAGCACTTTGCAGCCACCTCCGGCTGCCTGGAATTGCAGAACAACTGCCAGCCTTCCACCCGCAAGCGCTCGCTGCCGAAGAAGCTCTACCACGCCACGCTGCCATTGGAACATAGCAGCTGCACCACTTATCTACCGGGTTTGCTGCATAGCCCCACGACTACTTCGACTCCGTCCTAGTCTTGGGGCAAATCCATTCTCTCCCTCCTCTACAACCAAACTTACGTATGCACCTGTGTACGCTTCTAATGGAGCCCTAACCCATATGCCATTGGGCCCGATGCACACCTCTCCACTCGACCCGCGCAGTAAGGTAGACCTTACCTCACGGGTTGATCAACTCACACAGAGGGTCGACGATCAAAACAACTTGATTGGCCAGCTACTCAAGCAGATCAACTTGAATCAAGGCCCTAACCTTGGATCCGTGATGAGGAGAGGAGGACGCACAAGCATGCCCGCTAGTAGTTTGAGAGGTCCTAGGCTAGTCGACAGGGGACAAATGGGAATCGAGAGAGAATGAGATCGTGTTGACGAGATGCAGACATTTGAAAGCCGTACTCTTAGCCAGTCGATGATCCATTCAAGGTTAGGTCCACGAACCAATGTACACGAGAGGCTAGGCCCACAATCCAATATCTGCGATCGCTTGGGCCCACAAGGAAGTATCCAATGTAGGCTGGGCCTACAAGGAGCTTGTGTTCGTGAACAATCGCTTGACACCAACCCGCTCGAGAACTACGACAAGCCATAGAGGAATCCTCACAAGCTCAATCTCCTAATTTGCCCAAGGGGCAGAACATCCAAGGGGATTGGCCCTTGGAAGCTGAGGGGGAAGTTAACTAGTGGAGCTCGAGGCACGAAAGACATCGTCCTGAGCCACCAGCCCTACAGGTAGAAGATGTCTATAGGCTAGTAAATGACCAACTCCAAAATCTCCAACTTAAAGGAAGCACAGAGGAGGCCTTGCGCAGGGAAATTGATCGAGTCTATTGCTTGCCCTTTACCAACGAGCGAATCACAATGTCGTCCATCACTTCGTTCGAGGGGGACTCTGAGCCCGAGAGCCATCTGAGGCACTTCAAGAGCGCCATGATCTTGTATAAGTGTTGTTAATATGTTAACTCGCAATTGTACGAGCCAATTAGTAGTATAGCAAGATAAGTACGAGGTCGTACCCACGAGGAATGAGAAATTAAAATTAGTTATGTACTTAGATTACGGAATTCAAGAAAGTAGGAGGTTAAGTCTAAAATAGAATTTAAACACGAGTGAGTTTGGAAACAAATGAAGCAAGATGAAATTGGTGTTTGGAGTGCGAGTGCTTGTGATTGTGAAAACAAATGTACAAAAGTAAATTGCAAATGAAAGCAAGTAAACAAGTGTAGCAAAGAGTGGTCTTAAGGGTTTGGAAAACAGATTTGGAGACTAGGGCATTCGATTCACCATAACAATTCAATTTCAAGCGACAAGTTAACAATCACCTAATTTGATTAATTCAACTTCTGGAGTTCGTTCTTTCTCAAGTATGATTATCGATATGATGTTTGGTTTTAATCAAGTACTCAGAAAACACAACTTAGCTATGGTGTTTAGTCTAAGCTATGAATATGAATCCATTAAGCTTAAGAAGAACACTAAGGAACCAAGTAAACATTTGAACATGGTGTTTGTCCTAAATGCATTACCCACTCATTCACTAATCAGTTCAAGAGTCATATGGTGTTTATGTAAACTTGAACTAGATAACCAACTTGTAGGTGTTAATAATGGCCAGTTATTTAAACATGCATAAAGATTCAACTAAGAACAAGTGAATGAGACTAGAAAATTAGAAGTAATCAACAAGAGTAACATTAACTTGAAAAAATGAAACTGTCTTGTTAGGTTAGATCGAAGCCCTAGTTATGGATTTAGCTGCTCATAATGGGAAAGAAACTTAGACAGAAATGAGAAAACATAATGAATGCAATAAGAGTAGAAAAATCCATTTTCTGAAGTTCTTGTGGTGTTCAAGTCTTCTCCAAGTGCTCCTCCATGTCTAGTGCTTCTCCAAGAGCTTCCCTACATCTAGAAGGATGTATGATAGCTGACGAGGTGATTTGGGATGAGTTTTGGGTGAATGGTGATGGCAGAGAAAGAGGAAATTCGTAGGGAAATAGAAGGAAGGTTTGTTGGAGCTGTTTTGGTGATTTGAGGCAGTTTAGAGTGTTGGGTTGATTGCTGGAGTGTTTGGGGTTGTGGGAGTGTTTGAGGATGATTTCTGGATGTGTTTAGGGAATTATGGGAGTGTGGAGGATGGTTGGAGTAAATTGTGTGGGATTGTGAATCCCAGGATTTGTACACCTTGAATGTGGAATGGAAGTGATATTTATAAGGAGAGGGAAGTGAGAAATCTGAATTGAATATGGCAATGACCTAACACACTAATGCATTAGAAAATCAGTTTCTTTCCTTATATGGCTATTGCACTTCACCAACAAATCCCACCAGAAACCATAGCTCATGCATAGCTCATCATGACCAAGCAACAATTTGGTCATCCTCATGTCAACATGACATGTATTTTTATGGGCTCATGAATTGGGCTTGGCTTAATCAATTGATGACTATGAGCTATCCCTCTTGAAGTTCAGAATGTCTTTTTTCCAACCACATGTGATTTGGCCCAATCCAAGCTCGGGTGAAAAAGTTATGTTCGAAATGAATTTCTAACTTTGTCTTCAATTTTTACATATTTGATGAGCACATAAACTATCACATTTATTATCCCTAAATATATTTGTTAGTAATTGATTTTCTTACAATTTTAGTTAATTAGGTTTGTTTTTCACTTTTGCACTTGCTTACATACCCATTACATAATTGATGATGATTTCATTATTTAATCTTAAGGTTGAGGAATTATCAAAGAGAGACTTGGTGGCACTAAACAATTTATAGTTGGGAATGACCAAATGAATGATGAAGATTAGTGCCACACCAAGGCATAAAAGAAAGGAAAAGAAGCAATGGATGGAGCAACCAAGAAGAAAAGAATTGAAAAGAATGCATGAAGTGCCACACCCATGCCAAAAGAAGAAACAATGAAGAGATGGGTTACGGTTGTGCATTGAAGAAGATGAAGAATTTGGAGAATGGAGTCATCAACACTATGGAATAAGTAATGGAAGCAAATTGGCAATTGGTTTGATGGCAAGTGGAATACATATTAAATTCATGAATGGACGGATTTAATGAATTTAGAATTGCTCCCATTTTCCTATAAATAGGAGGAGCTATGGCATTGTAAAATCACACCCAAGCTCCACAACTCTTGAGCTTTCTCTCTTCCCTCCATCTTTCTAAGTTTTAATTTATTATGGGGAACTAACTCCCTAGCTAAGGCTAGGGAGAAAGATTTTAATATAAGTGTGTAATTTTTATTAGTTTGATCCAAACTTAAGCTTTAATGTGAATTTGTAGTTTTTGTTCAAATGGAATTTGTAGTTTTCTTTTTAATTAATTGATGAATGTTTGATAATCTATTTCATGGGTTCAATCATGTTTTTCCCATTGTGTAGTAAAAACTTTCATGCTTTTAAAAGAGAAGAGAATTACTAAAGATTAATAGAATTTTGATGAATATTATTTTTTGATAGTTTGTTGCCAATGGTACAAGTTATGCTTAGAATACTTCTAAAGAAAATTAAAAAGAGCTTTAATTATTTTGAACAACTACATTGAAAAATATTTTGTGGATCAAATTATTAAGAGTTGCATGTTTATGTTAAAAGTGGAACCCCAATGCCTTAGTGTTTTAATCAATTAAATTTTCTCCAAATCAAATCTTGCATAAATCAACCTCTCAATCATACTTGTTCTTTTTCATCTCTGTTATTTTCTTTACACTGCTCTATGTGGATACGACACTTGACTTCCGGCTACACTGCTATACGACTGTTGCGTAGATACAGCTGCACCAAAATGGATTCAGTTGCATCCTCAACTTGTGATACTCGCAAGTGCACGAACCGTTGGTAGTTTAGCGTATGTAAGTGCGAGGTCGATTCCACAGGGATTGGTGATTGAATGATCCTATTCAGTTTTCAACTAAGAAGCAAAATGGTTGGTGTTTGAGGACATGGAGGATATTTGAAGAGAAGAAAGTGGAGTTTGAGAAGTTTGAGAATTTGATGAAGGAATGGGAATTTGGAGAAGAGAAAGGAAACATGTTTAAGAACTTTGAGGAGGGAGAAGAAAGTGTTTGAGAAGTGTTTGGGAGCTTTAGAGAACTTAGAGAATTTGGTGAAGGAATGGAGAGATGTTGAGAACATGGGGAATTTGGAAGAGAAAGGAAGGTAAGTGTTTGAGAGCTTTAGAGAGGGGAGAAGTGTTTGAGAGATTTGGAGAATTTTGGAAGAGTAAGGAAAGTGGTGTTTGGGAACTTTGTGGATTTTGGAAGAAAGTGTTTGAGAACATGGGAAATGTTTTAGAGCATGGAGAACTTTGAAAGAGAATAGAGAAGTGTTTGGAGAATTTAGAAGAAGAGAAAAGAAAAATGCTTGAGATTTATAGTACTAGGATCTTGTTACAACAATTGAGAACTACAAAAGGGAAACTAAGAGAATTTGAGGGAGAGAAGGGAAGGGAGCTCTAGAGAAGTGCTTGAGAGCTCCCCCCCTTGGGGTGTGTTTACAAGCTTAGAGAACTTCCCTATTTATAGGCCTAGGGGAAGTGAAAATCTGAATTATACAATAGGTTTACCTACCACACTCACTTCACCAACTTACAACACTTAATTCACCTAACACACTATTACATTTGAAAACAATTCCTCTTGTCTTTAGGCTTAGTGTTGCAACTCCCACTTCATCATCTTTTGGGTCATTTGGCTGCTGCAAAATTCCACTCAATTATAGGTATTGAATATGCTTCACCAAACTTTCCCACAATCAACAACACTTCATCATGCATATGTCATGCATGACAATGCATTGCAGCCAGCTTGTGGGCTCGTTTTGGGCTTGTTTCTCCATCCATAAAATTATGGAAAAATATGGATCTTGAAGCTCTTTGTCTTATCTTTCCAAGAATATGCAGCCCAACTCAAGGAAAAATCCGGAAGGCCTTCAAATGTGATTTTTGGCCCAGTAACGCAGATGCTGCCGAATTTGACCTTAAGTTGCCAAAACATGTATAACTTTCTCTAGAAGACTCGGAATCATGAACCGTAAAATTCTACAGAAAATAGACTTCTGTATCTTTCCAATGATGTATGGGTCATTATCTGGTTCTTCTTGAGCAAGTACAGTCCAATCCGTGAAGTTGACTGATCTGCAGACACCGTTTTGAGCTAATTTGTCTCCAAAATGCAATTAGTGAGTCTCAAGCTTATAACACTGAAACATACACAAAAGAAGTTAAAAGTACAAGTTTAACTCAAAAACATAACCAAATCATAAGTTAAAAGGGTACAAATTAATATGTAAATATGCACCGATCAAATACCCCCAAACCTAGATTTTGCTAGTCCTCGAGCAAAACAAAAGGAAAACAAAGATAAAAACAAACAAGAAGTTAGCTAGACCACTTTCGTAGGTAACTCGATTGCATTTAGCGTATGCAACAAGCCTTTAAACCTCTAGGCATCCCTAGTAGGAGGAGTTGTGTCTCCTGAGGGTTTAACAAATACGATACCCACAAATGTTTTTCTAACTCTACAAAACAAAATGGTTAGAAAACTTAAAAGATTGTTAGTCTTTAAGCAAAACCAAAACAAAAAACAAACATAAAAGCAAAATAAAAAAATAAAAAAAAAAACAATCACAAAAATAAAAAGAACTCAAAATAATCTTTCCGAACATTTCCGAAGAGAAATGACTCATGCACATGACTTAAACGTTTTAACAATGAAAGCTCAGTTTTAGACATTATTTACAATGCGGCAAAGTTCAAAACATAATATGCTCAAAGTGTGGTAGTGTGATAGCCAAATGCAACAAATTCCTCAATCTTAGTTTTCACACAATTTCAAAAATCATACAAAGCACAAGTTCAACTTCAAATCTCACCAAAGTTGTCATCTCACAAATGAATCACTCGAAAGAGGGTTATAATGCAACACTCAGTTATAAACATGAGATTAGAGTTAAACCATAAAGACTTAACTCGAAATAGAAAGATGAAGAACTTGCATTAATATGATCTCAAGAAGGATGCCAAACACTTAAAAGTAGAAAAATGAATGCAATTCAACCGCATGACATTTAAGATCAATTTAGGTCTTTAACATAGGTTGTAATGGGGCTAAGGGCGTAAGGTGAGTAAGAAATGAAGGGTATGGATAAAACAAAGTCCAAGGAACTCAAAATATAAGAGCATAAAACAATTGTGTACAAGACTTCGAATCATCACAATGAGAATTTACTTTTACATGATAAAAACTCCTTATACCTTTATTTACAATGATTCACTCCTTTATTGAACAACCACCAATTTATTTTGAAGGCCCAAAAATGAATTTTCAATCAACCACCACTTAATCACAACTTTACTCTTTTCTTTCACCAATTGTGTATTTTTTATTTTTATTTTTCGAAATGTAACACCTCTTCCCAAACCTAGTATGAAAAACACATCCCAATTAAAGCTCATGAGTTCCTTAGAAAGGTAAATATTTGTTTTTCAGGCTAAGGTGCGGAAATATAATTGGTTAAATGAAAGAAAAGGGTTTACATGTAGGCTCAAAATGGTTAACAATGGAAAATCATGCTTAAGCATGTATAAGGTTAGCTTGAAAGGCACAAACGATCCAAAGAGGGCCTTAATATCATTTCTTAAATGTCATGAAATCAAATTGCATTAGAATAAATGACTTTTAAGTGTTCAACCAAATCAATGAATAATGAGATCAAACAACAACTTAGATGACAAGAAATTAAGAGTATGTGTATATAACACTCAAGAAATGAAGCACAAGGCTCAAAAGCTCACTTTATATGGTTGGTTATATAAGTCTAATTTATGCTTCATACAATTCTTTAGATCATGCAAATCCTTTAATTGGAAAATTATGAAACAAATGGCAAGTGTAAAGAATGTTTCAAACATATCATGCTAGAACAATGCCAAATTTATTTATTTATTTATTTATTTTTTTCAATTAAAAATTTTACTTTTTTTTTTATAAATTTTTTTTTTAAATAAAATAAAATGAAATCCAATTTTCATTTAAGTCATGCAACATTTATCACAATCTCATCATATGTGTTCGGAAAGTGACTCAAAAACAAAACAAAACAAAACTCAAAATAAAAGAAAAACAAGCACTAAATTGTTTTTTCAAATTTGTTTAAATTTTTGTTTAAATTTTTTTTTTAAAGACAAACCAAAATTACTTGCTAAACTCCAATACCCCCAAACCTAGAAATGAACATTGTCCTCAATGTTTTAAAAATTATGAACAAGCAATGTCATAACAAGAAATGAAAGGTACTAAAGTAAATATAAATCACAAAACACACAAGAATTAAAATACACAATAAAATAATTACAAAAATAAAAATTACAAAACAAACGAACGAACGAACAAAAAAATGAAATAGTAAACCCTAATCACACAATTCTGAAACCCAAAAAAAATTTGAAGCCCACAGCCCACAATTAAATTAACCCATCTTGAAACCCAAACAACGGTGAAAACCCGAAGCCCACAATGAAGTCTGAAGCCCACATGTTCAATTGATTTTTATTTTTATTTCATTATTATTTTTATTTTAAAGGAACATGGGTCATGATGTCTCGGTTCAGAATAAAAGCTTGAAAAGGGAGAGGGCAAGGATAGTGGAGGTGAATCGACACCAGCTAGAAGTATTACGGGGACGAGAATAAAAGCCTATCAAAGATGGTAGAGTTGTATTCTCGCGACATGCGAAAGCAGCTGGAGGACCTAGACCGACCGGGTAAACGCAAGCAAGCAGATCGCGAGAGTAGTTATGCTCAAGCTAAGATTACGATCTTTGGGAGCTCAAGTGGTGAGCCCCAAGAGGCTGTACGTGAAGCCCCGAAGAGGACAGCCAGAGGGCCAAACTCAAAGCTCCTATGGTCGAGACACCTAGCGCTGAAGAAATGATTTCTACTGTTTTTATTCTTTTGGTTGTTTTTGTTTTTGTTATTTTTGTTTCAGAAATAAAAGAGTAAAGTTGAAGAAGGAAAAAGAAAGAGAAAAAGAAAACACACTTCCCACTTAAATCTAACAAAAACGACAAATGGAAAAGAAAGCACACTTCCCAAACTTAAATAAAACAAAAATAATAAACGGAAAAGAAAGCACAGTTCCCTAACTAAAATAAAACAAAGATGATAGCCGAAAGGGAAAGGCAAAAACACAAAGCTCTAGAAAATAAAAGTAATGGGCAAAAACATAAAACACCAGAAAACACGGAAAAAGAAAAAAGTAAAGTAAAGTAAAGGTGCTCCCCCTTGAAGCGATTAGGTTGAGACATGCCCGGGAAATCCGAAATGGTGTTGGCTCTCTCTCATCAACATATGCCTATTTAAACCACATCTCTGCAAGCGGATGATACCCAGCATTTCTTCCTGCAAACTCAAGGAAAAACATCAAAAAATTCAGAAGCAAAACAAATGGCATCCTCATGTACTCACCTTGATGATCTCAACCTTGAGCTCTCACTTGCACCACCGAATGCCCAGAAAGGGCTCGTCCAAACCCTGTCTTCCCAAACTCCACATATCATCACGGCACGGCCTCAAACTTTGCTGAGGTAATACCGAACTTTTCTGAGGCAATGTCGAACAGATCAGTGCTGCCTGGGCAGCATGATTGGCAGTAAACTCACATCGGCAGATCATCCTGCATGTGGCACAGAGGTCCGACAAGGCTGCAGTGGAGGAGTCCCACAATTTAACGGTGCTCCATGCGGTCTCGGCTACCAATTTAGGCATGCGATTGTTGGCGAGAACACGGGAGTGTACCGCGCTGAGCGAGGAAGTAGCTTCCCTGAAGGCTATGGTGGCGGACTCCAGAAGCGGCTCTCCTGTGCCAATCAGCATGTGGAAGCACTGGAGAAAAAGAATGAGGACCATGTAGAGCTGCTGGAGATTCTACAAGTGCGAGACAATAGAGGTAAGCCATGATGATGATGAAAATGAAGAAGATGAAGAAGAAGAAGAAGAAGAAGAAGAAGAAGAAGTTTGTTTGTTTTTGTTTTTTATGTTTTTGTTTTTGTTTTTTTGTTTTTTTTTTTTTTTTTTTTTTTTGTTTGTCATGTAGAGTTTGAAGTGAAATAAAAATGTGTTTTAACACTTAGAAACTAACTAACCATACTACGTAAATAAATACATAGACTAACTTAACAAAACAAAAACAAAAGACTCAACAGAAAAAGAAAACAAAGAAAATAAAAAAAAACTTAATTTAAAAACACACGAATATACAAGCAACTCACGGATGACCAGTTAAGAGCCTCAGAAAACACAGCCAGGGGATCCGGGAAGGTTGGAGGGGTCACAATGGTCCCGCTTAAAACCCAAACTTCTTAGACACCGAAGGTGTCGCCTAAAGAACTCCTAGACACTTCCTCGCAGAAGTGCTTACTGGAGTTACCATAAGTCAGCTCATATGAAAAATCTTTTTTAATTTTTTTAATTTTTAATTTTTAGTTTTTAAGATAAGAAAAAAAAAATTAAGATAAAATGAGACAACAAACCATAAATGAAAATGAACTAAGTACTCTAAACAAACTCAAACAAATGACATAAATTGTTGTACTAAAAGAAACAAACCAAGAAATAAACAGAATTTAAAGAAGAGAAAGGATTGAAATACTCCCCCTTGAAGCGATTAGGTCGAGCGTGATGCAATTGGAGGTCGCGACTTCTCCCACTGCTCCACACTTCCTATCTTTATGATTGAGGTTGCCATCTCTCTCCATTTTTATTAAGCTGTCATAAATTGCTAAAACAAACACACAAACTTGAAATGGAATTAAAAGGGTTAGGAAATAAAAGGAAAATCAACACACATCCAATTTCATGCTTCAAAGCAACAGGCAACAAAGTAAATTAAACTAGTTTATGAAGTTCGTTCTTTCTCAAATATGATTATCCATATGGTGTGTGGTTTTAATCAAGTATTCAGAAAAAGCATTTAGCTATGGTGTTTAGTCTAAACACAAATTCCGAACCCATTAAGAACAAGAGGAACAATAAAGAACCAAGTAGAATTTAAACATGGTGTTTGTCTTCAATATCTACCCATTCATTCACTAATCAGTCCAAGAGTCATATGGTGTTTATGTAAACTTAAACAAGATATTTAATTAAGAGCAAGTGAATGAAACCAAAAACTAGGACTAATCAACATGCTACTTGAACTTTTTTTTTTTTTTGGTGTTGTGTAAGCTGGGACTCAAACCCAGTTCTCTTGCTTGTCAGGCAATTGTCCTTGTCAGTTGGACTACAAACACAACTTGTCAATTAACGTCATTAACTTTAAAACATGAAACTGTCTAGTTATATACAAAAAATAAAAATAATAAAAAGTAGGAAAACCACATAGAATCAAACAATGTTACCGATCCCGGCAACGGCGCCAAAACTTGTTGCGTAGATACAGCTGCACCAAAATGGATTCAGTTGCATCCTCAACTTGTGATACTCGCAAGTGCACGAACCGTTGGTAGTTTAGCGTATGTAAGTGCGAGGTCGATTCCACAGGGATTGGTGATTGAATGATCCTATTCAGTTTTCAACTAAGAAGCAAAATGGTTGGTGTTTGAGGACATGGAGGATATTTGAAGAGAAGAAAGTGGAGTTTGAGAAGTTTGAGAATTTGATGAAGGAATGGGAATTTGGAGAAGAGAAAGGAAACATGTTTAAGAACTTTGAGGAGGGAGAAGAAAGTGTTTGAGAAGTGTTTGGGAGCTTTAGAGAACTTAGAGAATTTTGTGAAGGAATGGAGAGATGTTGAGAACATGGGGAATTTGGAAGAGAAAGGAAGGTAAGTGTTTGAGAGCTTTAGAGAGGGGAGAAGTGTTTGAGAGATTTGGAGAATTTTGGAAGAGTAAGGAAAGTGGTGTTTGGGAACTTTGTGGATTTTGGAAGAAAGTGTTTGAGAACATGGGAAATGTTTTAGAGCATGGAGAACTTTGAAAGAGAATAGAAAAGTGTTTGGAGAATTTAGAAGAAGAGAAAAGAAAAATGCTTGAGATTTATAGTACTAGGATCTTGTTACAACAATTGAGAACTACAAAAGGGAAACTAAGAGAATTTGAGGGAGAGAAGGGAAGGGAGCTCTAGAGAAGTGCTTGAGAGCTCCCCCCCTTGGGGTGTGCTTACAAGTTTAGAGAACTTCCCTATTTATAGGCCTAGGGGAAGTGAAAATCTGAATTATACAATAGGTTTACCTACCACACTCACTTCACCAACTTACAACACTTAATTCACCTAACACACTATTACATTTGAAAACAATTCCTCTTGTCTTTAGGCTTAGTGTTGCAACTCCCACTTCATCATCTTTTGGGTCATTTGGCTGCTGCAAAATTCCACTCAATTATAGGTATTGAATATGCTTCACCAAACTTTCCCACAATCAACAACACTTCATCATGCATATGTCATGCATGACAATGCATTGCAGCCAGCTTGTGGGCTCGTTTTCGGCTTGTTTCTCCATCCATAAAATTATGGAAAAATATGGATCTTGAAGCTCTTTGTCTTATCTTTCCAAGCATATGCAGCCCAACTAAAGGAAAAATCCGGAAGGCCTTCAAATGTGATTTTTGGCCCAGTAACGCAGATGCTGCCGAATTTGACCTTAAGTTGCCAAAACATGTATAACTTTCTCTAGAAGACTCGGAATCATGAACCGTAAAATTCTACAGAAAATAGACTTCTGTATCTTTCCAATGATGTATGGGTTATTATCTGGTTCTTCTTGAGCAAGTACAGTCCAATCCGTGAAGTTAACTGATCTGCAGACACCGTTTTGAGCTAATTTGTCTCCAAAATGCAATTAGTGAGTCTCAAGCTTATAACACTGAAACATACACAAAAGAAGTTAAAAGTACAAGTTTAACTCAAAAACATAACCAAATCATAAGTTAAAAGGGTACAAATTAATATGTAAATATGCACCGATCAACGACATCTCCCTTGGGTTTTGCAAAGTGGTGCTAACAATATTGTTTTCACCATTTTACTTCAAATGCCTCAAATGGTACCTAGAGCTCAATGAAATGAACGACAAACACAAAAGAGGTTGAAAGCACAAGTTTAACTTAAAAACATAACTACAGAATAAGGTAGAAGGGTAAAAAATGAAATACAATTCTGAATCGATCAACAAGGCAGATGACGCCCAGTCACGATGACTGGTTCCACACTCTACCGTTCGCGTCGATAAGTAGCTTCAATGGGTTCGTCCTCATTTTCACAAAGGAGTACACCTCTTGTCGAACGGTCAGAAAGCATGTAGACCACATGTTCAACCTACGCAAGAAGCCAGACGAGTCTCTTCGAGACTACCTTAGAAGATTCAAGGTTGAGAAGGTGAACATCATAGGATGAAATAACCTAGTTACATCCTTAGCTTTCAAGAAGGGCTTGCCAATCGAAAATGAGCTATGCCGTGAGCTGGCCATAACTCTGAGTAAAACCTTGGCAGTAGTCATTGCGATGGCAGAGCGCTACGCGCTCTGGGACGATGACCGTATTGCCGCGAAGAAAGCCAGCTGAGCAGGCTAACCACTCGACAAGGTAGGCAAGCCAAAAGAGCAACAAGTTCAAACATAAAACCTAGTACTACTACAGATTGCGGCCCCAAGAGGAAGGCTCAGAAACAGGAACCTTCACTGAGTTTACTATCCCGATCCACTAGATCTTGGCACAAGTGAAAGAGAAGCCGTGGGTGAGGTGTAATAACCCGAACCTAAATTAATATTTAATTATTAATTATTCAATTAAAAGAAAATTTTACCCCGGAATATTTTAATGGTTTACAAGTTGACTTTTTATTTAGGAAGGAATTTGGGGATTTCAGTTGTACCGTTGCGTAGAGCACATCGAGATGAGTCCGTAGACACGTAGTGGGCTCGAATCCGAGTTGTAACGAGAGAGATACGATCAAAATTCAAGTGGGGGCAAAACCATAATTTTTTGAAACTGGTTTTTAAACCTCTCTCTCTCTCTCTCTCTCTCTCTCTCTCTCCCCAGTCGACGCCCTCTCCCCACCCCGACGACAGTGCAGCGCGGCTATTTACCTTCGCCGATGCCACTACCGGCTGGGACTGGTCCCGTGACCACCGGCATTCGTCGGAAATTGATGAAATCCGAGTGATTTTGACCCAATTTTTCCAGCAAGTATTTCGGACATTTTCGGCGACCAATTTTTGCGAATTTCGTATGTTTTTCATCCTTTTAATGAGATCTAGCTGCTGGTTGTGTATGTTAGGAGAATTTTCTGCGTTTTGGGGGTTAAATAAGCGATAGAAGTTTTGGTTGGTTTCGGCCAATGATTCCGGCCACTTCCTTCGACTTTTTGGGGTAGGTCCAAGAACAAAAGTTGCTCCACTCTATGTGGTGATAATGTAGGTATAAGTCTTGACCGGCAGTTTGGAGATTTTCCGATCTCCGGAATCGCATTGGAAACCCACGCATTGCCGGTGCGTGGGCCACTTTTCGGCATGTCCTTGAGTCCTAAAATCATCCTCATGTCGTCCCGAGCACGACGGTATGCTCGGATATAAATTTGGATATCGTTTGATCTTCGATCGGATATCTGAGATATCTGGGTTCGATATGTTCGGGCCGTTGGATCGACTCCAATTTAAAATATGTTGATCTAGGCATTCCTAGGATCGTGTATGATTTCGAGGATCGTGAATCGGAGTCTCGATGTTCCAATTCAATAAGTTAAAGTTTGTGTTTTACGATAACCGTCCGATCATAAGATCGTGAGCGATCCGACCGTTCGATTTGGACCAAACTTGCAGGGTAGGTTTAGAAAAGTGTGTTGAACCTATAAGAACTCGCAAATTTGTGATCGGAGGTCGTGGGCCTTGAGGGGCCGGTTGACCAAGTTTAGGCAGTTTGACTCCTCAGTTGACCGTGAGTTTTTCGAGGTAGTTTTACCCCTTGAGAAGTACTAGAATGACCATGTAAACGAGTCCTAATCAAAAGTTGAGTTATTCTAATCAAGTTAGGATTAGGAAATTGTTTTATAGTAATTCCTGGATATTATATTGATAATTGAAGTTATAGGATTTTCTTTATGATTATTATGATTATAAATAAAGTATATGAATTGGGTAGTATTGTGTTATGTACGAAAGTATATTGTTTTAATTATGGGATATAGTATTTTAGGGAATTTATGTGAAAACAAGTGTTAATCTCTATTTGAATTATTTTCGGATCTTTAGAAAATTTATGCTTATGTGAGTGTTCATTGGTTTGTAATGGCATTTATATGATTATGGAATGAGTATATATATTTATATATAGATAGATCGCTAAATTGTGCATATTTCTATTATTTTGTTATTTGCAAGTGTCTTATAGTATTTGATGGTATACCTAAATGTTATTCTCGATATTTTGGAGATTATGCATTATTGGAATTGATGGAATCTCTAAGGATAGTAGTTATTTAATTAATTAATTAATTATTTATTTATTTACTTATTTATCTATTTAACTATCTATTATTATTAAGATTATTATTATGGTATTGAAATGGAATGGTTTGTTGATTGGACTTTGACATGGTTAATAAAATTAACTAAATATCTAAGTATATGTCTATGTTTAATATATATACTTAGTGGTTCGAAATTTATGAATTATGGACACTAGTTCTCAACAGTATGCGGTGTAAATCCATAGGTAGTTGAGAACTGATTTTGAAAAGTTGAGAAAGATTTGAAAAATGGATTTGTGGAATAAAGGAAAGTTTATGATAAGTTTCGGATATGGTTTCCAAACCCACCACAGGAGTACCCCCAGTTTCCTTGCAACAGTTTGGTCATTTATAATCCTGCCTCACGAGTTTCGGGGATGCCTGAACCGTGCGGTGCGAGGATATGCGTTCTCGGGCCGACTACATGTCCCCTGAGTTCTGCGAGGAATGCAACTCAGGCTGACTAATAGTCCCCTGAGGCCTGTGAGGAATGCGGCTCGGTCGACTTTGTGTTTCCGAGGCCTGCGAGGAATGCGGCTAGATTGACTTTGTGTTACCGGGCCTGCGAGGATGTGTCATATTATGTGACACAAGGAATTGGCAGTATAATGTGGGAAAGGAATATAAATATCTTGGAATTAACGGAATCTTATTAGAATTGACGGTATATTAAAGGAATTGACAGAATATAAATGGGGGTACGCCTAGGTGGAGAATGATTGGGTTTTAAGAGGTTTAAACTAAAAGTTGAGGATTTTCTAAGTTTAAGGATTGTATACATGTCGCAATTATTTTCTTAAGCGATGAGTCATTATCGATTATGTGAACATATTATCTTAAGCAATTATTTTCTTAAGTTTACCGGTAAAAGAGGGAAGCGTATTTTATCTAAATTGTTGATTTGGATATTAATGTTTCACTTAGTCAATGCTATTTAAATAATTTTCTCGTTATCCTACTTCTTCGTAATAAGTAAAATATATGTATAAATTTGTATATGAGCCTTATGTGAATTCGAAGGAAAGGTTAAAAGTGCCTTTGGAGCTTGTTGGATATATATATATATATATATATATACTGATTATAAATTAGAGGATATCCTTTGAGTAGCCTACTTGTGTGCAAGTATGAGCTGTTTTGAGAAATGGAAAGTTTGAAGGTATTGCTTTAGAGTTTATGAACATTATTGAGCACATTATTCACATGAGAACTCGGTTTAATTTGCAAATCACATGGAATTATAACAAAGGATAAAGATATTCAAGTGCATTATTACAAGAGGAAGAACTACGTGTGGCTTGATCCATTGTTAAGGGTACGTAAGCAACCTAGAATTACTGGGTGCAGTCGCGAGACCAAATGATTGAAAATTTGTTCATTTAAATTATTTGAACTCTATTAACATATTTGTGTAGTTTCAAAGGTTTGCATTCGTTTCAGTTGGCAAAACATTTTATTTGATTTTGAGAGGCCTGAGGCCATAAAGATTTGATGTTGGTTGCTTGAATTATATATTGTGCATGTCGAGCGATTGTGGATATTTAAATTACTTGTTGTACATGTGAAAACTTTGAGGAGACATGCAGTTTACAAGGGAGACTCTGCCAAATTTTTGGCAGAAGTCAACCTCTAAAGAAACTGTGGGTTTCATTAGAAGGGCAAATTGGTCAGGTGTGCTCGGCACTTGCCAGGTGTCGGACACACACAAGGTTCGGCGCAGATTCCAAAATGGAATTTGGGTCAGGTCCTGTCATGAGGAGACCGTCGCCTCTAAGGGAAGACCCGTCTAGGAGGGACACCAGCAAATACCTGCGCATTTCACGGGAAGCATGGTCATTACACCAACAATTGCAATGCCTGGAAAAAGAACTTCGAGAAGCTGGTCAGAGACCCCCATTCCAAGGAATTCATCGCAAAGAAGGCCATCCAGCAGATCGAGGACCATGATGCAGCTGCCAAAGAACCTCCCCAAAAGGTCATACAAATCAACACCATTCTAGCCGACTCCCAAAAGCCCAGGATGACCACTAAGGAGCGCAAGAAAAAGATCGCGTAGGCGACTTATGTCTCCCAAGTCAAAGTTATTTAAGACACGCCCGTCATCGGCTTTTAGAAAAAGGACTTGATCGGGCTTGATCTGGCTTGATCTGCCGCATAATGACGCCCTAATCATTTGCATCCAAATTCAACAAGCTGTGATCGAGCGAGTTCATGTGGACGAGGGGAGCGCAGCCAACATCCTGCAACTATCTATTATCCAATAGATGGGATTGGAGCCTAGGATCAACAAACTAGCCAGATATCTCACCGGTTTCAATGGGGCCACATCGATCACTATGGGAATGATTGACCTTGGCCTCCATTCATCCCGGTGCTCCTGCTCCGTAGACTTTCGTGGTCATTTGCGAGGTCTCCCCCACAACGGAATCTTGGGCTGACCATGGATTAGCAAGATCGAAGCCGTCACATCTTCTCTCACACCAGAAGATCCTCTACGCCATCCCTTGTGGTGGGATTGGACAGATGAACAGTGACCAAGCCATGGGGAGGAGATGCTGATAAGTTCATAACTTCACACATTTGCATGCCTTCTTTACTTAGTGATTTTGTTTAGTTTCTCTTTATTTCGAGTCACTTACCTATGTTTGTGTGTTTTGTAGGTTAAGGCAGCAAGAGATCACATTTGATACAATCCATGCATGTTAAGGGCTTATTGGCACAAGAGGAATATAAGCTTAAAGACAGACCCAATTTGGGTCACACTCCTTGTCAGTCCAATTTCGTGGGTCATCTTGTAGGCCTTATTTCAGCCATCTACACAACTTGGATGAGGAGACGTCCTTCACAGAAGTTGTTCAGATGGGTGTCTAGTATAACATATCCAAAATTCAGCCCAATTGAACATAACTGGAGTCGTTAGCCTGTCAAACACTGAAGCATACTCAGGAGGATTTTAATATGCAGCTGCCAGCTAATGAACCTTGTTTTCCACACCCCCTTTGAGCCTTGTGCCTCAACTGAACTGTACCTGACTTTACACCTGACATGTTGAGCAAATTAGGGAGGCATTTTAGCATTGGAAGTCCCAAGGAGCAAAACAAGGCATGCTTAATTATGGGGAAACATGTTTGCACAAAACAGGGAGCAGTTTCCAGGATTTATGGTGGGCTTTCTACACCAGCCAATGGGAGGACGAATTTGAAGTCTATAAATAGAGAGTTGCAGCTCATTCACAGGGAGGATAGACACACACATTCACTCCATCCATTACTCTCATACACACATTTAGATTCACCACAAAAGGAGAAGAGAGCTAGCTGCAAAGGAGGGAGAGCTTGGAGCTGTCCTGGGAGTTGCTGCCACCAACTAGTTCTTCTATTCTCTTTATTATATCTATGTATTTCTTATTTTCTGTATTCATAGTTATGTTTAACTAATCCATTTAGTTAGGGCTTAGGATGAAGCCCTAGTCATGAATATTCAATGTTATGGATGATTTCATAGTTAATTGATTTCTTTGCTTTCATTGCCAAGTTGTTAATCTCCAGTTTATTATGTGCTTGATGTATGTTTTCTTGGAGTAGCTAACTAGGATTTTATGCATCTAGCACAGGTTGGGAAGGGGTTTAGATTCACCAATTCTACTCTCCTTTCACAAGCAACACATGAATGGCCTAAGAATCATTCAAGGGGTTAATAACCATAAGTTGACTAGGACAGATACCATGTTCTAGGACTTGTGTGATTATCATATTCTCAGGGAACTTAATGACTCTTGTATGCTTTATTCTAAGTAGATACCATGCTTAGGTTTCATATTAGAGATCACGTGTTGTGTAGATACCATGCACAATTACATGCCTTAGGAGAATCATGCATCCTGCACCTAGATACCATAGGCTTGTATGCGATAATCTATTGTTGATGAAGCTTGAGTCACTTTCTATGCATTCATAACTTGGATAGGAAAACTAGTGGTGGATTCCAAGGCTCTAACACTTCTCAATCATTGTTTCACAACTTGTTGATTGCTACTATTGTTTACTTTCCAGCACTTCCATTTCATTCTCTTGTTTTCACTTCAACAACAAAACCCCTCATTTCGAGTGCGTGTGTGGTGCTAGGATTCTGTCCTAGACCTTGCCATTGTTAGTTAATGTGTTTCTTTGTTTCTGTTTTCCCAGCATTCTAAGTAGTTTAACTTGCAACCACGTTACCATTCTTCGTGGGATCGACCTCGTATTTACATAAGCTATACTATAAACGGTTCGTGCACTTGCGAGAATTAAAGTTGCTGTTTTTAATAACTCATTTTAGTTGTTAAGAATAGGCTCAACAGATGCACAGGCCAAGGGCTTAAGAAGAGCAAGCAATTGCAGTTCGCACTAGTAATGCAGGCTGCCGACGTGGCAGGACTCACTCCCAGCAGACAATCAAGCCCGAACGAAAAGGGAATTGCTACCTCACAATAGCAATTAAGGAGCTAGGATGAAGGCAAGGGAATCCGCTTGGAAGACTCCCTTGAAAAGGGTTGGAAGCCTGAGGATGTCGTTGAGTTAGTACCCATTGATTCTGGCTCGCTAAACAAAGAAGCGCAGATCAGCTTGTGCCAAAACCCAAACGAGAAGGATCGAGACGAGGGAATCAACCTGGAAGGCTCCCTTGAAGAAGGTTAGAAGCCTAACGAAGATGTTGAGTTAGTACCCATCGATCTTGACCAGCCAGATAAAAAAGCACAAATTGGCTTGCGCCCAAGCCCAGACGAGAAGGTGGAGCTAACCACCTTCCTCAAGAACAACAAAGACATGTTTGCATGGTTGCCATTTGACATACCTGGTATCCACCCAAACATCATCTGCCACCGGCTCCATGTCAACCACGCCAACAGGCCAGTGGCACAGAAGAGACGCAACTTCGCTCCCGAGCTAGTGGCGATCATTGAAGCCGAGATCAATAAACTCCTAGCTGCTGGCTTTATTGAAGAGGTCTCCTACTCAGAGTGGCTAGCCAACTTTGTTTTGGTGGCGTAACAAGAAAAGGGCAAATGAAGAGTTTGCGTCAATTACACTGACCTCAACAAAGCATGCCCTAAAGCCAACTTCCCATTGTCGAGAATCGACAGCTCGTGGATTCAACTTCCAGGCAATCACCTGCTCAGCTTCATGGACGCCTACTCCAACTATCATCAAATTCTAATGCATGAGGATGACAAGGCAAAGATGTTAAGCTCATATTTTCATACATATACATGCCCAATTTACTTACTCATTTTGCTTAGTTTCTTAGAATTTTGAGTTATTTGCCTCTCTTTGTGTGTTTTGTAGGCCAAAAGAGCAAGAGAGCATAATTCATGCAATTAAAGCATGTTAAGGCAGCAAGAGATCACTTTTGGTACAATCCATGCATGTTAAGGGCTGATTGGCATGAGAGGAATACAACTTAAGGCATTTGAAGCAATATGGTGCAAAAACGTGCAAAAACTGGAGACTGAGGTAGAAGTTCATTTCGGCCTTATCTTCTTCATCCAAGCTTGGATTGGGCCAATACTTGTGTGGTTGGATCAGAGACATTCTAAACTTCACAATGGACATCTTAAAGTCATCATTTGATTCAGCCAAGCCCAATTCGTAAGCCCATGCAAATACACATCATGCTGACATAAGGATGAGCTGATGGATGCTTGGTCATGGTGAGCTAGGCATGAGGTATTGTTAAGCTCATAATTTCATACATATACGTACCCTATTTACTTACTTCTTTTGCTTAGTTTCTTCGATTTCCAAGTTATTTGCCTCTCTTTGTGTGTTTTGTAGGCCAATAGAGCATGAGAGCATTTGAAGCAATATGGTGCAAAAACGTGCAAAAACTGGAGACTGAGGTAGAAGTTCATTTCGGGCTTATCGTCTTCATCCGAGCTTGGATTGGGCCAATACTTGTGTGGTGGGATCAGAGACATTCTGAACTTCACAATGGACATCTTAAAGTTGTCATTTGATTCAGCCAAGCCCAATTCGTAAGCCCATGAAAATACACATCATGCTGACATAAGGATGAGCTGATGGATGCTTGGTCATGGTGAGCTAGGCATGAGGTATTGGTTTCTGGATGGATGCTTGGTCATGCTGACATATTCATAAGCTATGGCTGCTAGTGGGATTTGTTGGTGAAGTGCAACAACCATTTCTGATTATCTAATGCAAGTGTGTTAGGTGAAATTTGTGTGGTTGGTGAACTTAATTGTATAATCTGATTCACCTAACCCTTGTGCCTATAAATAGGGAGTCTCTAGAGAGCTTAGAGGGCGAGAATTTCATTCCATCATTTTACACTTCCATTGTACACAAAGAGAGGGAAAGTTGAGAGTCACAAAGGGAGAGAAGGGAGAAGGCAGCAACTGGGAGGCTTTGGCCTCCTGGCAGCCATGGAGATGATTCTTTTCCATCTCTAGCATGCTGTCCTTATCTTCTTCTCCTCCCTTTGTCTTTTATTTTCTTCTTGTAATTTCTTTGTTTTACTTTGTTTTTCTGTTATTAATTGTTGTTGCGTAGATTTAGCTGCACCAAAATGGATTCAGCTGCATCCTCAACTTGTGATACTCGCAAGTGCACGAGCCGTTGGTAGTTTAGCATATGTAAGTGCGAGGTCGATTCCACAGGGATTGGTGATTGAATGATCCAACTCAGTTTTCCTACACAAAACAGAAATGGAAACAAGAGAAACAAAACAAGAAGAAAGAAAAGAACTAAGACAAAATGGTGAGGTTTTAGGATCCACCCTAATTGTTCTAATCATGTTATGGCAGCAAGTAAACAAATTGATTCACTCATGAAGATGCTCACAAATAAGTCCATGGTGTTTGGATCAAATTGTATTTAACATCACAAGGACCCCAAGTATGGTGTTTACATTAGGAGACCTAGAAACCAAATCACATAAGTTGCTAATGGATGGAATGAAGATGATCCCCAAACCTTCCCAACAAGAGCATAACGCATAAAACCTTAGGTGATCAGTCAAAGGATGCAAAACAGCTCCATTAAAATAGTGAAGAAGAATTCATGAATGAAATCAAACTTTATAAACTCAAACCATGATACAAGACTAGCAAGATGTTTATTACAACTAATAACAGAAAAACAAAGAAAATACAAGAAGAAAATAAAAGACAAAGGGAGGAGAAGAAGATAAGGACAACATGCTAGAGATGGAAAAGAATCATCTCCATGGCTGCCAGGAGGCCAAAGCCTCCCAGCTGCCTGCCTTCTCCCTTCTCTCCCTTTGTGACTCTCAACTTTCCCTCTCTTTGTGTACAATGGAAGTGTAAATTATGGAATGAAATTCTGGCTCTCTAAGCTCTCTAGAGACTCCCTATTTATAGGCACAAGGGTTAGGTGAATCAGATTATACAATTAAGTTCACCAACCACACAAATTTCACCTAACACACTTGCATTAGATAATCAGAAATGGTTGTTGCACTTCACCAATAACTCCCAACAGCAGCCCTAGCTCATCAATATTTCAGCATGACCAAGCATCCATCCAGAAACCAATACCTCATGCCTAGCTCACCATGACCAAGCATCCATCAGCTCATCCTTATGTCAGCATGATGTGTAGCTTCAAGGGCTTACGAATTGGGCTTGGCTGAATCAAATGACAACTTTTAGATGTCCATTATGAAGTTCAGAATGTCCCTGCTCCAACCACACAAGTATTGGCCCAATCCAAGCTCGGATGAAGAAGATAAGGCCGAAATGAACTTCTACCTCAGTCTCCAGCTTTTGCACGTTTTTGCACCATATTGCTTCATTGGCCTTAACATGCTTTAATTGCATGAATTATGCTCACTTGCCCTATTGGCCTACAAAACACAAAAAGAGAGGCAAATAACTCAAAATTCTAAGAAACTAAGCAAAAGAAGTAAGTAAATAGGGTACGTATATGTATGAAATTATGAGCTTAACACACCCCCAAACTTAGATTTTGCTAGTCCTCGAGCAAAACAAAAAAAAAACAAAAACAAAAACGTTAACCTTCCAACCGGACAGAAATGTTAAACTTCAAAGACATGGCTCAACATGGAACAAAACAAGCACTAAGGAAGTTCTAAACATTATTCAAGTGCTACCACAATCTCACACAAATCATGCTCAAAGTGTGTGTGTGTGAAACAGCCATGAAGATACAACTCATGCTTCTCAAACAACGATATGAATTCCTGCAAGAATGAACACAAGTTTGCCAAGCTAAACCAAAATCAATAGGACTTTACTTATGGATGTAATGGGGTTATGGTAATGGTTAGACAAAGAATGGATATGAAAAGACAAAGTCTAAGGAACAAAGTAGAGCATAATATGTAAACAAGATCATGGACGTTTGAAATGTAAGGCACAGAAATTGAAAAGCTCACAACACCAGCAATTGAATCACTTCACAATTTGATTATGACGTTTACACACTTTGTATAATATTTGGCCCAATTTTGCGGCTCTTCACCCTAGATCACCTTGATTTCTCCTTATATCACCCTAGGGTCGTGACTACATTGGCCACACTTCTTTTCTCTTTTTCTTTTTTTCAGCTCATTTGTTGCCTTGAATGCATTACAATCTGAAATACAAACACGCTCTACAAGTCCCCTAGATGGTAGGATGTTTAAGGGATGATAAGGTGATAGAAAGTAATGGCTAAGTGTTTGGGCACAAAAGGGTTTACAATGGAATATGTATTGTATGGGTTGATGGAGGAAAAAAGAAAGAGGCTTAACAAAGATGGCCTAAATCATATCTTAGTTATAACTTAACATTCCAGTGAATCACACAAGCAAAAATGCATACAATTGGATAAGACATGCAAGAGTTGTATAATCATGGCTAAAGTGCATTGAAAGCTCAAGCATAATTATGTGAAACTTAGTTAGCAAAAGAATAAGATTCATACCTAACACAATGCTTATCAAATTCCTAAGAGCCATATTAGAAGTTAGACTCAAGATTTATCACTGGTGTGGGAAGAAAAACTAAAAATGACTCAAAGAAAAAGAAACAGAAAAGAAAAACGTGAGGTTTCAAATTGCTGTTTTGCTCAATTTCAACATCTAATCTGTTTTGACATGTAACTTTCACACCACTTGGTCAAATTTAACGTTCTTTATGTCGTTGGATTCAGCATGAAAAAATGAAGAACACATCGCGAACCAAACTTTCAAAACAGTAGCAGAAAATAAAATTGTAGCAATGAAGAAGCCTACGTTTTCAACACACAAACACAAAAACTAAATAAAAAAAACTTTCCTCACCCCCAAACTTAAATGAAGCATTGTCCTTAATGTTTGAATCCATGTAAAGCATACAATGCACATGAAATCTAGGGTAAAGGAATGAAATGAAAAAAACATAAAAGAAAGAGAGTTTAGAACTTCCCCTTGAAGACAATGAGAGGGTAATGCACATAGTATGGCAGCACATGTTCTTCTTTGAGTATTTGGGTCAGCTGCTCATCATGTTTCTCCCACATCAAGGAAAAGAAAACCCTAACAAAAATAAAGCAGAAATGAGACACAAATAAGAATGAGTAGCAGTTATCATACAAATGAAAGAGATTTGATTGGAATGCTCCCCTTTGAAGTGATAGCTGGAGCGTGGTTGGCCATAGCAGCTGGAGGTCGACTTCTCCGCTGCTCCATACTCCATGTTTCTATGGATTGGGTTGTCTCCTCTCTTTCCCTCTTTCTTATTGAGCTACTTCAGATATGCTTAAAGAAAGACAAGGAAACTTGAAACAAAATTTCAGATTTGTTGGATTAGGAAACCATAACTTAAATGAAAATGATAAACTAAACTAACACATCAAGATTAGGGATTCAACTTCACCACAAACATCTAATTCCATGCTTCAAAGTAACAAGCATCAAAGTAAATCAAACTAGCTTATGGAGTTCGTTCTTTCTCAAATATGATTATCCATTTGGTGTGTGGTTGTAATCAAGTATTCAGAACAAGTATTTAGCTATGGTGTTTAGTCTAAACACAAATTCCAAACCCATTAAGAACAAGAAGAACAATAAAGAACCAAGTAGAATTTAAACATGGTGTTTGTCTTCAATATCTACCCATCCATTCACTAATCGGTCCAAGAGTCATATGGTGTTTATGTAAACTTGAACAAGATATTTAATTAAGAACAAGTGAATGAAACCAAAAACTAGCAATAATCAACATGCTACTTGAACCCTTTCTTTGGTGTTGTGTAAGCTGGGACTCAAACCCAGTTCTCTTGCTTGTCAGGCAATTGTCCTTGTCCGTTGGACTACAAACACAACTTATCAATTAACCTCATTAACTTTAAAACATGAAACTGTCTAGTTATAAAAAAAAATAAAGTAGGAAAACCAAATAGAATCGAGCAATGTTACCAATCCCCGGCAACGGCGCCAAACTTGGCGGATTTAGCTGCACCAAAATGGATTCAGCTGCATCCTCAACTTGTGATACTCGCAAGTGCACGAGCCGTTGGTAGTTTAGCATATGTAAGTGCGAGGTCGATTCCACAGGGATTGGTGATTGAATGATCCAACTCAGTTTTCCTACACAAAATAGAAATGGAAACATGAGAAACAAAACAAGAAGAAAGAAAAGAACTAAGACAAATTGGTGAGGTTTTAGGATCCACCCTAATTGTTCTAATCATGTTATGGCAGCAAGTAAACAAATTGATTCACTCATGAAGATGCTCACAAATAAGTCCATGGTGTTTGGATCAAATTGTATTGAACATCACAAGGACCCCAAGTATGGTGTTTACATTAGGAGACCTAGAAACCAAATCACATAAGTTGCTAATGGATGGAATGAAGATGATCCCCAAACCTTCCCAACAAGAGCATAACGCATAAAACCTTAGGTGATCAGTCAAAGGATGCAAAACAGCTCCATTAAAACAGTGAAGAAGAATTCATGAATGAAATCAAACTTTATAAACTCAAACCATGATACAAAACTAGCAAGATGTTTATTACAACTAATAACAGAAAAACAAAGAAAATACAAGAAGAAAATAAAAGACAAAGGGAGGAGAAGAAGATAAGGACAGCATGCTAGAGATGGAAAAGAATCATCTCCATGGCTGCCAGGAGGCCAAAGCCTCCCAGCTGCTGCCTTCTCCCTTCTCTCCCTTTGTGACTCTCAACTTTCCCTCTCTTTGTGTACAATGGAAGTGTAAATTATGGAATGAAATTCTGGCTCTCTAAGCTCTCTAGAGACTCCCTATTTATAGGCACAAGGGTTAGGTGAATCAGATTATACAATTAAGGTCACCAACCACACAAATTTCACCTAACACACTTGCATTAGATAATCAGAAATGGTTGTTGCACTTCACCAATAACTCCCACCAGCAGCCCTAGCTCATCAATATGTCAGCATGACCAAGCATCCATCCAGAAACCAATACCTCATGCCTAGCTCCCCATGACCAAGCATCCATCTGCTCATCCTTATGTCAGCATGATGTGTAGCTTCAAGGGCTTACGAATTGGGCTTGGCTGAATCAAATGACAACTTTTAGATGTCCATTATGAAGTTCAGAATGTCCCTGATCCAACCACACAAGTATTGGCCCAATCCAAGCTCGGATGAAGAAGAAAAGGCCGAAATGAACTTCTACCTCAGTCTCTCAGCTTTTGCACGTCTTTGCACCATATTGCTTCATTGGCCTTAACATGCTTTAATTGCATGAATTATGCTCTCTTGCCCTATTGGCCTACAAAACACACAAAGAGAGGCAAATAACTCAAAATTCTAAGAAACTAAGCAAAAGAAGTATATGTATGAAATTATGAGCTTAACAATTGTAATAAACATCTTGCTAGTCTTGTATCATGGTTTGAGTTAATAAAGTTTGATTTCATTCATGAATTCTTCTTCACTGTTTTAATGGAGCTGTTTTGCATCCCTTGATTGATCACCTAAGGTTTTATGCGTTATGCTCTTGTTGGGAAGGTTTGGGGATCATCTTCATTCCATCCATTAGCAACTTATGTGATTTGGTTTCTAGGTCTCCTAATGTAAACACCATGCTTGGGGTCCTTGTGATGTTCAATGCAATTTGATCCAAACACCATGGACTTATTTGTGAGCATCTTCATGAGTGAATCAATTTGTTTACTTGCTGCCATAACATGATTAGAACAATTAGGGTGGATTCTAAAACCTCACCATCTTGTCTTAGTTCTTTTCTTTCTTCTTGTTTTGTTTCTCTTGTTTTCATTTATGTTTTGTGTAGGAAAACAGAATTGGATCATTCAATCACCAATCCCTGTGGAATCGACCTCACACTTACATACACTAAACTACCAACAGCTCGTGCACTTGCGAGTATCACAAGTTGAGGATGCAGCTGAATCCATTTTGGTGCAGCTAAATCTACGCAACAAGTTTTTGGCGCCGTTGCCGGGGATTGGTAACATTGCTTGATTATATTTGGTTTTCCTACTTTTTATTTATTTTCATCTTTTTTATAATTGGACAGTTTCATGTTTTAAAGTTAATGAGGTTAATTGATAAGTTGTGTTTGTAGTCCAACGGACAAGGACAATTGCCTGACAAGCAAGAGAACTGGGTTTGAGTCCCAGCTTACACAACACCAAAGAAAGGGTTCAAGTAGCATGTAGATTATTTCTGGTTTATGGTTTCATTCACTTGTTCTTAATTAAATATCTTGTTCAAGTTTACATAAACACCATATGACTCTTGGACTGATTAGTGAATGGATGGGTAGATATTGAAGACAAACACCATGTTTAAATTCTACTTGGTTCTTTATTGTTCTTCTTGTTCTTAATGGGTTTGGAATTTGTGTTTAGACTAAACACCATAGCTAAATACTTGTTCTGAATACTTGATTACAACCACACACCAAATGGATAATCATATTTGAGAAAGAACGAACTCCATAAGCTAGTTTGATTTACTTTGATACTTGTTACTTTGAAGCATGGAATTAGATGTTTGTGGTGAAGTTGAATCCCTAATCTTGATGTTTTAGTTTAGTTTATCATTTTCATTTAAGTTATGGTTTCCTAATCCAACAAATCTGAAATTTTGTTTCAAGTTTCCTTGTCTTTCTTTAAGCATTTCTGAAATAGCTCAATAAGAAAGAGGGAAAGAGAGGAGACAACCCAATCCATAAAAACATGGAGTATGGAGCAGCGGAGAAGTCGACCTCCAGCTGCTATGGCCAACCACTCTCCAGCTAATCACTTCAAAGGGAGCATTCCGATCATATCTCTTTCATTTGTATAATAATTACTACTCATGCTTAGTTTTTTTTCTCATTTTCTGTTTTGTTTTTGTTAGGGTTTTCTTTCCTTGATGTGGGAGAAACATGATGAGCAGCTGACCCAAATACTCAAAGAAGAACATGTGCTGCCATACTATGTGCATTTCCCTCTCATTGTCTTCAAGGGGAAGTTCTAAACTCTCTTTCTTTTATTTCTTTCATTTCATTCCTTTACCCTGGATTTCATGTGCATTGCATGCTTTGGATTCAAATATTGAGGGCAATGCTTCATTTAAGTTTGGGGGTACTGGAAAATTTTTAGTTCTTGTGTTTGTGTCTGAAAACGTAGGCTTCTTCATTGCTAAATATTTTTTTTCTGGCTTCTGTTTTGAAAGTTTGGTCCACGTTGTATTCTTCATTTTTTCATGCTGAATCCAACAACATAAAGAACGTTAAAATTGACCAAGTGGTTTGAAAGTTACATGTCAAAACAGATTAGATGTTGAAATTGAGCAAAACGGCAATTTGAAACCTCACGCTTTTCTTTTCCGTTTCTTTTTTTTTGAGTCATTTGCAGTTTTCCTTCCCACACCAATGTTCTGACTTCTAATATGGCTCTTAGGAATTTGATAAGCATTGAGTTAGGTCTGAATCTTATTCTTTTGCTAGCTAAGTCTCACATAATTATTCTTGAGCTTTCTATGCACTTTAGCCATGATTATACACCTCTTGCATGTCTTACCCAATTGTATGCATTTTTGCTTGTGTGATTCACTGGAATGTTAAGTTATAACTAAGATATGATTTAGGCCATCTTTGTTAAACCTATTTCTTTTTCCTCCATCAACCCATACAATACATATATTCCATTGTAAACCCTTTTGTGCCCAAACACTTAGCCATTTCTTTCTATCACCTTATCATCCATTAAAGGGACTTGTAGAGCGTGTTTGTATTTCAGATTGTAATGCATTCAAGGCAACAAATGAGATGAAAAAAAAAAATTAAAGAGAAAAGAAGTGTGGCCAATGTAGTCACGACCCTAGGGTGATATAAGGAGAAATCAAGGTGATCTAGGGTGAAGAGCCGCAAAATTGGGCCAAATATTATACAAAGTGTGTAAATGTCAAAATCAAATTGTGAAGTGATTCAATTGCAAAATCTGGTGTTGTGAACTTTTCAATTTCTGTGCCATACATTTCAAACGTCCATGATCTTGTTTACGTATTATGCTCTACTTTGTTCCTTAGACTTTGTGTTTTCATATCCATTCTTTTTCTAACCATACCATAACCCCATTACATCCATAAGTAAAGTCCTACTGATCTTAGTTTAGCTTGGCAAACTTGTGCTTATTCTTGCAGGAATTCATATCGTTGTTTGAGAAGCATGAGTTGTATCTTCATGGCTGTTTCACACACACACCTTGAGCATGATTTGTGTGAGATTGTGGTAGCACTTGAATAATGTTTAGAACTTCCTTAGTGCTTGTTTTGTTCCTTGTTGAGCCATGTCTATGAAGTTTAACATTTTTGTCCGGTTGGAAGGTTAAGGTCTTTGTTTTTGTTTTTGTATTTGCTTAAGGACTAACAAATCTATTAAGTTTTCTAACCATTTTGTTTTGTAGAGTCAGGAAAACGTTTGTGGGTATTGTATTGTTAAACCCTCAGGAGACACAACTCCTCATAATAGGGATGCCTAGAGGTTTAAAGGCTTGTTGCATATGCTCAATGCAATCGAGTTACCTACGAAAGTGGTCTAGTTAACTTCTTGTTTTGTTTTTGTTTTCCTTTTGTTTTGCTCGAGGACTAGCAAAATCTAAGTTTGGGGGTGTGTTAAGCTCATAATTTCATACATATACGTACCCTATTTACTTACTTCTTTTGCTTAGTTTCTTCGATTTCCAAGTTATTTGCCTCTCTTTGTGTGTTTTGTAGGCCAATAGAGCATGAGAGCATTTGAAGCAATATGGTGCAAAAACGTGCAAAAACTGGAGACTGAGGTAGAAGTTCATTTCGGGCTTATCTTCTTCATCCGAGCTTGGATTGGGCCAATACTTGTGTGGTTGGATCAGAGACATTCTGAACTTCACAATGGACATCTTAAAGTTGTCATTTGATTCAGCCAAGCCCAATTCGTAAGCCCATGAAAATACACATCATGCTGACATAAGGATGAGCTGATGGATGCTTGGTCATGGTGAGCTAGGCATGAGGTATTGGTTTCTGGATGGATGCTTGGTCATGCTGACATATTGATGAGCTATGACTGCTAGTGGGATTTGTTGGTGAAGTGCAACAACCATTTCTGATTATCTAATGCAAGTGTGTTAGGTGAAATTTGTGTGGTTGGTGAACTTAATTGTATAATCTGATTCACCTAACCCTTGTGCCTATAAATAGGGAGTCTCTAGAGAGCTTAGAGGGCGAGAATTTCATTCCATCACTTTACACTTCCATTGTACACAAAGAGAGGGAAAGTTGAGAGTCACAAAGGGAGAGAAGGGAGAAGGCAGCAACTGGGAGGCTTTGGCCTCCTGGCAGCCATGGAGATGATTCTTTTAATGGAGCTGTTTTGCATCCTTTGATTGATTACCTAAGGTTTTATGCGTTATGCTCTTGTTGGGAAGGTTTGGGGATCATCTTCATTCCATCCATTAGCAACTTATGTGATTTGGTTTCTAGGTCTCCTAATGTAAACACCATGCTTGGGGTCCTTGTGATGTTCAATGCAATTTGATCCAAACACCATGGACTTATTTGTGAGCATCTTCATGAGTGAATCAATTTGTTTACTTGCTGCCATAACATGATTAGAACAATTAGGGTGGATTCTAAAACCTCACCATCTTGTCTTAGTTCTTTTCTTTCTTCTTGTTTTGTTTCTCTTGTTTTCATTTATGTTTTGTGTAGGAAAACAGAATTGGATCATTCAATCACCAATCCCTGTGGAATCGACCTCGCACTTACATACGCTAAACTACCAACGGCTCGTGCACTTGCGAGTATCACAAGTTGAGGATGCAGCTGAATCCATTTTGGTGCAGCTAAATCTACGCAACAGGTATTGGTTTCTGGATGGATGCTTGGTCATACTGACATATTGATGAGCTAGGGCTGCTGGTGGGAGTTATTGGTGAAGTGCAGCAACCATTCTGATTATCTAAATACAAGTGTTGTATGCATTAGCCATATTAAATTCAGATTTATCACTCCCTTCTCCCTATAAATATCACTTCCATTCCAAACACTATCATGACTCATATCCTGAGATCCATCATTTACACTTCCATTGTACACAAAGAGAGGGAAAGTTGAGAGTCACAAAGGGAGAGAAGAGAGAAGGTAGCAGTTGGGAGGCTTTGGCCTCCTGGCAGCCATGGAGATGAATCTTTTCCATCTCTAGCATGTTGTCCTTATCTTCTTCTCCTCCCTTTGTCTTTTATTTTCTTCTTTTTATTTTCTTTGTTTTACGTTGTTTTTCTGTTATTAGTTGTAATAAACATCTTGCTAGTCTTGTATCATGGTTTGAGTTTATAAAGTTTGATTTCATTCATGAATTCTTCTTCACTATTTTAATGGAGCTGTTTTTGCATCCTTTGATTAATCACCTGAGGTTTTATGCATTATGCTCTTGTTGGGAAGGTTTGGGGATCATCTTCATTCCATCCATTAGCAACTCATGTCATTTGGTTTCTAGGTCTCCTAATGTAAACACCATGCTTTGGGTCTGTTGTCACCAAAAGCGGTGTCTTTTAAAATTTATAAACTCGCAAGCGCACGAATCGAATATAGCATAAGCGTGTAAGAGCGATATCGTACCCAAGGGATTGCGTGTAAAGATAGAAAACCAATTATACCCAAGTTAATTTCATTGCCAACCTAGTTGATTCAAATGGTGATTTGTTTGTTGATAAAGAAAATTAAATAAAGCATGAAACAAATATGGAAATGACAATAAACTGAAATTAAGATTTAAATTTATGAGAAAAAATAACTAAGGTATTAGAATCCACACCATTATTCCATAAGATCCTAATTATTTATCTTTCAATTCCCATGGAGTAGCAATCTAGAAATCAATCTACTGCTTTCTCAAGATTTATCAATTAAGCTTGTACTTTAGATCATAAGTAAATTTTCCTTCCCTTCATAAGTACAAATTCTAAGCATAATATGTAAACAAAATTATTTAACTACAAAGGATCAAAGTTTCCTAAGCATCCTATGTGAAAAAGTTTATTTGAATAACAAAATATCAAAGAAATTTGTAAACTAGAAATATAAACCAAGGATGAATTAATAGATTAATCCAAACTCTTAACTACCACAAATACATGTTATATGTCACAATACATGATAGAAGTGGTGAAAAGAATATTAATCTATTAATCATGTGAAGTGAAAATTATAATCATTGAACACCACAATATTTGAGAATTGAAGATAAAAACTAGAACTTTATTTAATAATGGTGTTTCATCCAACCTTAGTTAAGTAATTTAGCTAGACATAATGAATAATTAAAACAAAACAAAGAAACTAAAATACATAAATTAAATGAGAACTAAGAAAGGTGAAGAACAATTTTAAGAGAGTTATTAGCTCTCGGTTCTTTCCTTTCCATCCTTGTTCTCTTTCTTTCTCACTTTCTCTCTCTCTTTCTTTCTTTCCTTTCCTTCTCTTTCCTTCTTTCTGCCGTGTATCACTCTTGAATCCTCCTCATATTCTTTGAGTTGCTGCCTATTTATAGAAGCATGAAGTCCCTTTCATTCCAGCTGTATGTGCAATCTGTCCTCTCATGAACCTGTCTTGGTGTTTGACAGCTTGTGGATTGAGTTTTTATCCAATTGCTCCAATTTTTGGATATGTTTTAGTCGACATCTTAGTGAACAAGTGTCATGAAGGATATTTATTCATTTGAGCATGGTAAAATTCTTTTTTGAGGTCTACAAATGGACTGTGCAGCATGAGCTGTAAAAGGCAAAGTCATGAACCTGTCTTGGTGTTTGACAGCCTGTGGATTGAGTTTTTATCCAATTGCTCCAATTGTTGGATATGTTTTAGTAGACATCTTATTGAACAAGTGTCATGAAGGATATTTATTCATTTGAGCATGGGAAAATTCGTTTTTCAGGTCTGCAAATGGTCTGTACAGCATGAGCTGTAAAAGGCAAAGTCATCAAATCCAAATTGAGTTCTTCCTCTCTTTTTGCAACACATTGCTTATTCCTCCTCCTCCTCATGCCATTGGTGAAAGACACTTAATATCTACATACAACCACTCATTAAATACAAAAACAAAGATTGAAAATAGCCAATACAAATACTCTAATAAATTTACATAATACAAAAGAAAATACTAACAAATATAAATTTAAGGATAAAACTTGTATTTATTTTGTGCTCATCAAATACCCCCAAACCTTTATTTTGCTAGTCCTCGAGCAAAAGAAAATAAAAACTAAGTAGAAAAGAAAACTAAACCACTTTCGCAGGGATCTCGATTGCATTTAGCATATGCAACAAGCCTTTAAACCCCTAGGTTATCTTAGTGGACGAGTATAGTCTCGTGAGGGCTTTCATGATGATACCCACAAACATCAAAATGAGAGATTAAAAAATTTATGCTACAACAAAATTGAAAATTTAAACAATGCTTAACCATCATCAAAGCTATCTGGATTGAAAATTCATGAACAATTTTTTAAAAGAGCAAACACGCTTCAAATTAATCCCCACATAAAGTCTTGATCACTTATAATCATTTAGTAAATTTTTTCATTTGTTTCCTTTGGTGTTTAAGTGAACCAACACATTTTAGAGACAAAAGTCAATTTCAATCACAGTAACCTCATTATTTCAATCATTATCAAAATTCAGTGCAAATAACTAACCAAGGCATTTATATACTTCTTTTTTTTTTTTTTTTTTTTTTTGAATGTGACTGTGCAATGTTTAGTTCCATTAAGCTTTCTAATTAACCCATGTAGCGAGATTTAGGCCAACGACTCTCAAACCAAAGGTTTTAAGGCATTAGGTGTAGAAACACCCCTAAGGGCTTATTAACTTTAGTTAAAAAGGCTACAGAACTAAACTAGTCACAAAATGTATTTACCTCAAAACTTTACCGTTTGACGCGAACACTCGCTGCTGTTTAGGCAAGAGGCCCGGTTACTAAGTAAAACTCTGGATAAATTAACATCATTATTATTATTTTATTATTTTATTTATTTATTTTGTACGCCAAGGTCAATCAAGAGCAATGTCATCTAACTCTACTTAAAACAACAAAGTTAACTATAATTGATCTTTTATTTCATTCTCACTAAAGTGTTGATGTGCATGTGAGAGTTCAAAGTATAACTCATGAATTATCCACTAAATAGAAATAAGTGAAAAAACTAAAATTATGGGTTTAAAATTTAATCATATGTTTCCAATCGTAAAAATCATTCATGAGTGTTAAATATGATTTGATGATAGTAAGCATAAAAATCTAGAGATAACACCTTTTTTTTTTTTTTTTTTTTTTTAATAAAAACAAAACTACCCTAAAAATTTAAAAACAAAACTTCTAGACCTTATCCCCAAACCTAAATCAAACATTGTCCTCAATGTTGAAGAATTTAGGTATCAACAAAGTTATAACAAGAAATGAAATGGAGTAAAGCAATTAAATAAAAGAACAAACAAGATTTAAAACTACAATTTAGTTGCAAAAACAAAACAAAATCAAACGGAACAAAACCAAACCAAATACAACAGTAAGCCCTAACAACAGTTCTATGCACGCAGAAATCCAGCCCATGAGAACGTCCAAATCAATTTTAAAACCCAACCCAAACGAAAGCCCAAACACTTCTTTTATTATTATGATTATTATTTATTATTAATAAAAATTAAAGAAAACAAAGAAGTGTTGTCAGAAGCGCAAGGAACAAGATTTCTGAAAAGAGAGAAGGGGGCCGGATGTCTCGTTTACTGATAGGTCACAGGTCAAAAGAGGTGAGGGACGTGTCACGTGCAGAGGCCGCTTTCACATCCCCCAAGCCAGAATTATTGGCTTCGTAGGAAGGCGCGACGACTTTTTATTTCTTGAAAGCGCTGAAAGGCAGAAATACAATTAATAGGGTTGGGGGACGGGTGCGGCAGATGGAGATAAGACGTAGGGGTGTGCGAAACTCAGAAGCATAGCGGCTAGGGTTTAGAAAAAAAAAAAATCTATAAAAGGCAGAGAAAGAGAAAAAAAAAATGACAAACACAAACTCCTAAACACACAAAAGAGAAAAGAAAGAAAGAAAAGAAAAGAAGAAAAAAAAAAAAAAAAAAAAAAAGAAGAAGAAAAGAGTGAGAAACCAAATGGCCTCTTCCTACCCTTTTTCCTTGGATCTCAACCTAGCTCCACCGACTCAGACATGGGGCCAAGCAGCGGCACCAGTATGGGTGCCCTACTTTGCCTATTCACGGGGGCCTGTGACCGTCAATGACTCAATACTCCTGGACAACGATGTTGCCATTGGAGTTCGTAGAAATTTAGTGACTCCTAAAGATATATGTGTGTTCGGGACAAGGGATGACAAACGGGTCACGAGTGATGCCCTAGCACTGAGCGTGCAGAGTCCAGCATGTGTCGCAAGTTTGGGACATCGCCTACTGCGAAGTCCCATGAGGTAGAGGTGCTGAAAGGTCAGTTGGCGGCGGAGCGAAGTATGGTTGAAGAGTGTCAGACTGCTATAAAAAGCCTAAAAAGGGAGAGGGCAAGGATAGTGGAGGTGAATCGACACCAGCTAGAAGTATTGCGGGACGAGAATAAAAGCCTAACAAAGACGGTAGAGTTGTATTCTCGCGACATGCGAAAGCAGCTGGAGGACCTAGACCGACCGGGTAAACGCAAACAAGTAGATCGCGAGAGTAGTTACGCTCAAGCTAAGATTGCGATCTTTGGGAGCTCAAGTGGTGAGCCCCAAGAGACTGTGCGTGAAGCCCTGGAAGAGGACAGCCAGAGGGCCAAACTCAAAGCTCCAATGGTCGAGACACCAACAACCGAGAAGAAATGATTTCTACAACATGATTGGTGTTTTTATTTTATTTTGTGGTTTTTGTTATTTCTTTTTTTTCGGAAATAAAAGAGTAAGGTTGCAGAAAGAAAAAAAAAAAAAAGAAAACACACTTCCCAACTAAAATAAGACAAAGATGATAGCCGAAAGGGAAAGGTAAAAACACAAAGCACTAGAAAATGAAAGTAACGGGCAAAAACATAAAACACAAGAAAACACGGAAAAAAGTAAAGTAAAGTGAAAGTAAAGGTGCTCCCCCTTGAAGCGATTAGGTCGAGCATGCCCGGGAAATCCGAAATGGTATTGGCTCTCTCTCATCAGCATATGCCTATTTAAACCACGCCTCTACAAGCGGATGATACCCAGCATCTTCCTGCAAACTTAAGGAAAAACATCAAAAAATTCAGAAGCAAAACAAATGGCATCCTCATGCACTCACCTTGATGACCTCAACCTTGAGTTATCACTTGCACCACCAAATGCCCAGATAAGGGCTCCTCCAACCTCTGTCTTCCCAAACTCCACATATCATCATGGCACAGCCTCAAACTCTGCTGAGGCAATACCGAACCTTTCTGAGGCAATGCCGAGCAGGGTCAGTGCTGCCTGGGAACATTGATTGGCAGTAAACTCACTCCAGCGGATCATCTGCATGTGGCACGTAGGTCTGGCAGGATGGCGGTGGATGAGTCCCACAATCTCACTGTGCTCCAGGCGGTCTCGTCTACAAATCTGGGCATGCGACTCCTGGCGAGGACACGAGAGTGTGCAGCAGCTGAGTGAGGAGGTGGCCTCCTTGAAATCTCTGGTGGCGGACTCCAGAAACGGCTCTCCTTGCCAATAAGCAAGTGCAAACACTGCAGGGGAAAATTGAGGAGCATGTAGAGCTGCTCCAGATTCTACAAGTGCGAGCAGATAGAGGCAATTAGCAGAAGCCTCAGCTAGCTCAGAATCTGGAAACAAACATGTGATTGAGAAATTTTATGTATGCATTTTTCACATTTGTGTATGTAATCACATGTTTATGAAATGAATAAGTGTTTGAGCCAAATTTCTGTGTGTGCAATCATGAAGCAATCTACTTCCCAAACTTAACAACAAATTAAATACATAAACAAGTAAAAGAAAGCAAGAATTACAGTAATAAAAGAGAAACAAGAAATTCGGAATTAACTTAAAAAATTAAATAAATAAATAAATAAAAATAAAACAAAACAAAACTTCTAAACCTTACCCCCAAACCTAAATCAAACATTGTCTTTAATGTTTCAAAATCAAAGCATAGAAAATGTATGAAATAAGAGGGTAAATGATATAGAAAGATAATACCTGGAAAATATGCGTGCCAATCCCCTTGGATTTATCCATTGCAGAATAAAAGACAATAAATATATATATAAAAATCCAATCAAAAATAAATAAAGACCAAAATGAATCAAAACACACAAAAAGAAAACTAAAATCTATAGAGACACAAAATAATCATTCGTGATAAAACAGGATTGTTAAGAAGTATCCCCTCTACTTCTGGGGATTTCAACTCAAAAAATGGTTTCAGTCTTTGACCATTCACTTTGAATATGTCTCCATTTTTGGGATTTTCAATCTCAATAGCTCCATGAGGGTAAACAGTACGAACAATAAAAGGGCCCGACCAACGAGATTTTAGTTTACCAGGAAAAAGATGCAAACGAGAATTATACAGAAGGACTTTCTGACCATTCTCAAACATTTTTCGCAAAATTTGTTTGTTATGAAACACCTTCATCCGGGCTTTATATGATTTAGCACAATCATATGCATCATTTCGAATTTCTTCTAATTCATTGAGGTGGAGTTTTCTTTGAATTCCTGCTTTATCTAGAGAAAAATTAAGTTGCTTCACAGCCCAGGAGGCTCGATGCTCTAACTCAACAGGCAAATGACATGCCTTTCCATACACTAGTCTGTATGGGGACATTCCTATGGGAGTTTTGAATGATGTACGGTAAGCCCACAAAGCATCAGTGAGTCTTAAAGACCAATCTTTCCTACTAGGATTAACTGTCTTTTCTAAAATATGCTTGATCTCCTTATTTGACACTTCGACTTGACCACTCGTTTGGGGGTGATAGGGAGTTGCAACTCGATGTGTAATGCCATATTGTTTCATTAATTGCTCAAATGGCCTATTACAGAAATGTTTACCTCCATCACTAATAATAGCACGAGGTGAACCAAAACGAGAAAATATATTTTCTTTCAAGAAGCGGACCACAACCTTATGATCATTTGTTTTGCATGCAACTGCCTCAATCCATGTAGACACATAATCAACTCCAACAAGAATGTACAAGTTACCGAAAGAGTTAGGAAATGGTCCCATAAAGTCAATACCCCAAACATCAAATACATCGACAATGAGGATAGGGTTTAATGGCATCATGTTTCTTCTAGAGAGACTCCCTAATTGTTGACAACGCTGACAAGCTTTACAATATGAATAAGCATCACGAAAAAGAGAAGGCCAGTAAAATCCACATTGTAGGATCTTAGCGGCAGTTTTCATGGCACTAAAGTGACCACCACAAGCTTGGTCATGACAAAAGGATAGGATATTGGTCTGATCATATTCTGGAATGCATCTCCTTATGATCTGATTCAGGACAATACTTAAATAAATAAGGATCATCCCAAAAGAAATGTTTGACCATGGCTAAAAACTTTGATTTATCTTGCTTTGACCAATGAGAGGGCATCTCACTAGTAACAAGATAATTTACGATATCAGCAAACCAAGGAATGGATGAGACATGCATAAGCTGCTCGTCAGGAAATGTTTCAGTGATTGGAATGGAATCCTCACTAGACTCAACAATTAGTCTAGACAAGTGGTCTGCTACAACATTCTCAGAACCCTTTTTATCTCGAATTTCTATGTCAAATTCTTGAAGCAAAAGAACCCAATGGATAAGACGAGGTTTAGCATCTTTTTTAGACAAAAGGTACTTCAACGCTGCATGGTCTGAGTAGATAATAACTTTAGATCCTAAAAGATAAGATCTAAACTTGTCTAAGGCAAAGACAACTGCTAGCAGTTCTTTCTCAGTGGTAGAATGATTGAGTTGGGCATCAGAAAGAGTTCTACTAGAGTAGTAAATGACATGGGGGAGCTTGGCAATCCGCTGTCCCAAGACAGCACCAATCGCATAATCAGAAGCATCACACATGATTTCGAAAGGAACACTCCAATCTGGAGGACGAATGATGGGTGCAGAAGTCAAAAGTGCCTTGAGTTTTTCAAAAGTATGGTTGCAATCATCACTGAAGATAAAAGCAGAATCTTTGGCAAGCAAGCTACACAAAGGACAAGAGATTTTGCTAAAATCCTTGATGAACCTACGGTAAAATCCAGCATGGCCTAGGAATGATCTAATTTCTCTCACAGTTCGTGGAGGTGGAAGATTTGAAATCAAATCTACCTTGGCTTTGTCAACTTCTATACCATCAGAGGAAATTACATGTCCTAGCATTATCCCTTTTTTTACCATGAAATGACATTTCTCCCAGTTAAGCACAAGATTCTTCTCTTTGCAACGAATTAATACTAGAGAAAGATGGTGCAAACATTCATCAAACAATGATCCATATACTGAAAAATCGTCCATGAAAACCTCTAAGAATCGTTCTACCATATCAGAGAATATAGAGACCATACACCGCTGAAATGTAGCAGGTGCATTACACAACCCAAAGGGCATGCGTCTGTAGGCAAATGTTCCAAAAGGGCATGTGAAGGTGGTTTTTTCTTGATCCTCGGGTGCAATAGGAATTTGGTTATATCCAGAATAACCATCCAAGAAACAGTAATATGCATGACCCGCTAATCTCTCCAACATCTGGTCAATGAAAGGTAGAGGAAAATGGTCTTTCCTCGTGACAGAATTCAACTTTCGATAGTCGATGCATACACGCCATCCAGTTCGGACTCGTGTAGGAATGAGCTCATTTTTCTCATTTTTGACAACTGTGATACCAGACTTTTTTGGCACCACTTGCACAGGACTCACCCACTTACCTGCGAGAAATTGGGTATATCACCCCAATATCTAAAAGCTTTAATTTTTCATCTCTAACAACATCCTTCATGGAAGGATTCAGCCGCCTTTGTGGTTCTCGGGAATTCTTGGCATTGTCTTCTAAGTGAATCCTATGCATGACAATAGAAGGAGCAATACCCTTAATGTCAGCTATAGACCACCCTATGGCTTCCTTATGTTCTTTAAGCATTTTGACAAGTTTACCTTCCTGTTTGTTATTAAGGTCCGAAGCTATGATTACAGACAAGGTTTCAGAAGACTCTAAGAACACATACTTGAGAGTATCAGGTAATGGCTTTAAGTCCAGCTTAGGGGGCTCTGTTGCGTAGATTTAGCTGCACCAAAATGGATTCACTGCATCCTCAACTTGTGATACTCGCAAGTGCACGAGCCGTTGGTAGTTTAGCATATGTAAGTGCGAGGTCGATTCCACAAGGATTGGTGATTGAATGATCCAACTCAGTTTTCCTACACAAAACAGAAATGGAAACAAGAGAACCAAAACAAGAAGAAAGAAAAGAACTAAGACAAGATGGTGAGGTTTTAGAATCCACCCTAATTGTTCTAATCATGTTATGGCAGCAAGTAAACAAATTGATTCACTCATGAAGATGCTCACAAATAAGTCCATGGTGTTTGGATCAAATTACATTGAACATCACAAGGACCCCAAGCATGGTGTTTACATTAGGAGACCTAGAAACCAAATCACATAAGTTGCTAATGGATGGAATGAAGATGATCCCCAAACCTTCCCAACAAGAGCATAACGCATAAAACCTTAGGTGATCAATCAAAGGATGCAAAACAGCTCCATTAAAATAGTGAAGAAGAATTCATGAATGAAATCAAACTTTATAAACTCAAACCATGATACAAGACTAGCAAGATGTTTAATACAACTAATAACAGAAAAACAAAGAAAATACAAGAAGAAAATAAAAGACTAAGGGAGGAGAAGAAGATAAGGACAGCATGCTAGAGATGGAAAAGAATCATCTCCATGGCTGCTAGGAGGCCAAAGCCTCCCAGCTGCTGCCCTTCTCCCTTCTCTCCCTTTGTGACTCTCAACTTTCCCTCTCTTTGTGTACAATGGAAGTGTAAATTATGGAATGAAATTCTGGCTCTCTAAGCTCTCTAGAGACTCCCTATTTATAGGCACAAGGGTTAGGTGAATCAGATTATACAATTAAGTTCACCAACCACACAAATTTCACCTAACACACTTGCATTAGATAATCAGAAATGGTTGTTGCACTTCACCAACAAATCCCACCAGCAGCCATAGCTCATCAATATGTCAGCATGACCAAGCATCCATCCAGAAACCAATACCTCATGCCTAGCTCACCATGACCAAGCATCCATCAGCTCATCCATATGTCAACATGATGTGTAGCTTCAAGGGCTTACGAATTGGGCTTGGCTGAATCAAATGACAACTTTAAGATGTCCATTGTGAAGTTCAGAATGTCTCTGATCCAACCACACAAGTATTGGCCCAATCCAAGCTCGGATGAAGAAGATAACGCTGAAATGAACGCCAACCTCAGTCTCCAGCACTTGCACGTTTTTGCACCATATTGCTTCATTGGCCTTAACATGCTTTAATTGCATGAATTATGCTCTCTTGCTCTATTGGCCTACAAAACACACAAAGAGAGGCAAATAACTCAAAATTCTAAGAAACTAAGCAAAAAAAGTAAGTAAATAGGGTACGTATATGTATGAAATTATGAGCTTAACACACCCCCAAACTTAGATTTTGCTAGTCCTCGAGCAAAACAAAAGAAAAACAAAGATAAAAAGAAAACAAGAAGTTAACTAGACCACTTTCGTAGGTAACTCGATTGCATTGAGCGTATGCAACAAGCCTTTAAACCTCTAGGCATCCCTAGTAGGAGGAGTTGTGTCTCCTGAGGGTTTAACAGATATCGATATACCACAAACGTTTTACTGACTCTACAAAACAAAATGGTTAGAAAACTTAATAGATTTGTTAGTCCTTAAGCAAAACAAAAACAAAAACAAAAACAAAGACTTTAACCTTCCAACCGGTCAAAAATGTTAAACTTCATAGACATGGCTCAACAAGGAACAAAACAAGCACTAAGGAAGTTCTAAACATTATTCAAGTGCTACCACAATCTCACACAAATCATGCTCAAGGTGTGTGTGTGTGTGAAACAGCCATGAAGATACAACTCATGCTTCTCAAACAACGATATGAATTCCTGCAAAAATGAACACAAGTTTGCCAAGCTAAACCAAAATCAGTAGGACTTTACTCATGGATGTAATGGGGTTATGGTAAAGGTTAGACAAAGAATGGATATGAAAACACAAAGTCTAAGGAACAAAGTAGAGCATAATATGTAAACAAGATCATGGATGTTTGAAATATAAGGCACAGAAATTGAAAAGCTCACAACACCAGATTTTGCAATTGAATCACTTCACAATTTGGTTTTGACATTTACACACTTTGTATAATATTTGGCCCAATTTTGCGGCTCTTTACCCTAGATCACCTTGATTTCTCCTTATATCACCCTAGGGTCGTGACTACATTGGCCACACTTCTTTTCTCTTTTCTTTTAAATTTTTATTTTTTCAGCTCATTTGTTGCCTTGAATACATTACAATCTCAAATACAATCATACTCTACATGTCCCCTAGATGGTAGGATGTTTAATGGATGATAAGGTGATAGAAAGAAATGGAGGTGTTTGGGCACAAAAGGGTTTACAATGGAATATGTATTGTAGGGGTTGATGGAGGAAAAAGAAAGAGGCTTAACAAAGATGGCCTAAATCATATCTTAGTTATAACTTAACATTCCAGTGAATCACACAAGCAAAAATGCATACAATTGGGTAAGACATGCAAGAGTTGTATAATCATGGCTAAAGTGCATAGAAAGCTCAAGCATAATTATGTGAGACTTAGCTAGCAAAAGAATAAGATTCAGACCTAACACAATGCTTATCAAATTCCTAAGAGCCATATTAGAAGTTAGACTCAAGATTTATCATTGGTGTGGGAAGGAAAACTGAAATTGACTCAAAGAAAAGAAACATAAAAGAAAAACGAGAGGTTTCAAATTGCTGTTTTGCTCAATTTCAACATATAATCTGTTTTGACATGTAACTTTCAAACCACTTGGTCAAATTTAACGTTCTTAATGTCGTTGGATTCAGCATGAAAAAATGAAGAACACAACGTGAACCAAACTTTCAAAACAGTAGCAGAAAATAAAATTTGCAGCAATGAAGAAGCCTACGTTTTCAGACACAAACACAAAAACTAAAAAAAAACTTTCCTCACCCCCTAACTTAAATGAAGCATTGTCCTCAATGTCTGAATCCAAACCATGCAATGCACATGAAATCCAGGGTAAAGGAATGAAATGAAAAAAAATAAAAGAAAGAGAGTTTAGAACTTCCCTTTGAAGACAATGAGAGGGAAATGAACATAGTATGGCAGCACATGTTCTTCTTTGAGTATTTGGGTCAGCTGCTCATCATGTTTCTCCCACATCAAGGAAAAGAAAACCCTAACAAAAACAAAACAGAAAATGAGACACAACTAAGAATGAGTAGCAGTTATTATACAACTGAAAGAGATATGATCGGAATGCTTCCCTTTGAAGTGATAGCTGGAGCGTGGTTGGCCATAGCAGCTGGAGGTCGACTTCTCCGCTGCTCCATACTCCATGTTTCTATGGATTGGGTTGTCTCCTCTCTTTCCCTCTTTCTTATTGAGCTACATCAGAAATGCTTAAAGAAAGACAAGGAAACTTGAAATAGATTTTTAGATTATTTGATTAGGAAACCAGAACTTAAATGAAAAGGATAAACTAAACTAAAACATCAAGATTAGGGATTCAACTTCACCACAAACATCTAATTCCATGCTTCAAAGTAACAAGCATCAAAGTAAATCAAACTAGCTTATGGAGTTCGTTCTTTCTCAAATATGATTATCCATTTGGTGTGTGGTTGTAATCAAGTATTCAGAACAAGTATTTAGCTATGGTGTTTAGTCTAAACACAAATTCCAAACCCATTAAGAACAAGAAGAACAATAAAGAACCAAGTAGAATTTAAACATGGTGTTTGTCTTCAATATCTACCCATTCATTCACTAATCAGTCCAAGAGTCATATGGTGTTTATGTAAACGTGAACAAGATATTTAATTAAGAGCAAGTGAATGAAACCAGAAACTAGCAATAATCAACATGCTACTTGAACCCTTTCTTTGGTGTTGTGTAAGCTGGGACTCAAACCCAGTTCTCTTGCTTGTTAGGCAATTGTCCTTGTCCGTTGGACTACAAACACAACTTATCAATTAACCTCATTAACTTTAAAACATGAAACTGTCAGTTATAAAAAAGATAAAAATAAATAAAAAGTAGGAAAACCAAATAGAATCAAGCAATGTTACCGATCCCGGCAACGGCGCCAAAAACTTGTTGCGTAGATTTAGCTGCACCAAAATGGATTCACTGCATCCTCAACTTGTGATACTCGCAAGTGCACGAGCCGTTGGTAGTTTAGCATATGTAAGTGCGAGGTCGATTCCACAGGGATTGGTGATTGAATGATCCAACTCAGTTTTCCTACACAAAACAGAAATGGAAACAAGAGAACCAAAACAAGAAGAAAGAAAAGAACTAAGACAAGATGGTGAGGTTTTAGAATCCACCCTAATTGTTCTAATCATGTTATGGCAGCAAGTAAACAAATTGATTCACTCATGAAGATGCTCACAAATAAGTCCATGGTGTTTGGATCAAATTACATTGAACATCACAAGGACCCCAAGCATGGTGTTTACATTAGGAGACCTAGAAACCAAATCACATAAGTTGCTAATGGATGGAATGAAGATGATCCCCAAACCTTCCCAACAAGAGCATAACGCATAAAACCTTAGGTGATCAATCAAAGGATACAAAACAGCTCCATTAAAATAGTGAAGAAGAATTCATGAATGAAATCAAACTTTATAAACTCAAACCATGATACAAGACTAGCAAGATGTTTAATACAACTAATAACAGAAAAACAAAGAAAATACAAGAAGAAAATAAAAGACTAAGGGAGGAGAAGAAGATAAGGACAGCATGCTAGAGATGGAAAAGAATCATCTCCATGGCTGCTAGGAGGCCAAAGCCTCCCAGCTGCCTGCCTTCTCCCTTTCTCTCCCTTTGTGACTCCCAACTTTCCCTCTCTTTGTGTACAATGGAAGTGTAAATTATGGAATGAAATTCTGGCTCTCTAAGCTCTCTAGAGACTCCCTATTTATAGGCACAAGGGTTAGGTGAATCAGATTATACAATTAAGTTCACCAACCACACAAATTTCACCTAACACACTTGCATTAGATAATCAGAAATGGTTGTTGCACTTCACCAACAAATCCCACCAGCAGCCATAGCTCATCAATATGTCAGCATGACCAAGCATCCATCCAGAAACCAATACCTCATGCCTAGCTCACCATGACCAAGCATCCATCAGCTCATCCATATGTCAACATGATGTGTAGCTTCAAGGGCTTACGGATTGGGCTTGGCTGAATCAAATGACAACTTTAAGATGTCCATTGTGAAGTTCAGAATGTCTCTGATCCAACCACACAAGTATTGGCCCAATCCAAGCTCGGATGAAGAAGATAACGCTGAAATGAACGCCAACCTCAGTCTCCAGCACTTGCACGTTTTTGCACCATATTGCCAAATGAGATATTCATTAATCCATTCCTACAATTGATATTTGCATTGCATGTGGCAAGGAATGGACAGCCTAAGATGACTGGAATTTGTTTTTTACCTGAAGGTACAGGTTGTGTATCAAGGACAATGAAATCTACAGGAAAGTAGAATTTATCAACCTTGATCAAAACATCTTCAACAATGCCTCTAGGGATTTTCAGAGTCTGTCAGCTAAAGAGAGACATATCTTAGTTGGTTTAATCTCTCCTAAGCCTAATTGTTTATAGATTGAGTATGGCAATAAATTCACACTTGCCCCTAAGTCTAACAAAGCCGTTTCAATATGGTGATCACCTATCATGCAAGCTTTGGTAGGACAACCGGGGTCCTTGTATTTGATAGGAATCCTATTCTCAATGATGGAATTGATATGCTCAGTTAGAAAGGCTTTCTTTGGAACATTTGTCTTCCTCTTGAATGTACAAAGATCTTTTAAGAACTTAGCATAGGAAGGAATTTGATTGATTGCATCTAGGAATGGGATTTTGATATGAACTTGCTTAAACACCTCTAGGATATCACCAAATTGTGCACTCTTCTTTGAATTTGCTAACCGGTGAGGAAATGGAGCTTTTGGAATGAAATTCCTAGGAGGATCAGATGGAGTTGATGATAATGCATGTGGATGACTCTCATTAGACTTTTGTGTTTCTACATCTTTTAACTCATTCTTATCCCTCAAGTGTGGCTCTAAATCCTGATTACCAATCTGTTTCCAGATCTAAGAGTGGTGATGGTTTGAACATGTTCATTAGAATTTGGAGAACTTGATGGGTTATGAATCACAAATTGATCTTTTGGATTCGGCACAGGCTGACTAGGAAACTTACCTTTCTCTCTCTCTCCCACAACAGTTGCTAACTGGCCTATTTGTTGTTCTAACTTTGAGATGGCTTGAGTATTTTGTTGGGTGGAAGCTTTGACATCATTAATAGCCTGACCAGTTAATTGCATGAATTTTTGGATTGAATCCTCCAAAGAGGATGATTGTTGTTGCTGTGTTGCAACAAACTGTGGAGTGGAGTGAGGGATAGGAGGTTGACGAAACTGATTATTTTGAGATGGGTTTCCTCCAGAAATTTGAGGTTGATTTGACCTCTAAGAGAAATTTAGGTGATTCCTCCAATTTGGATTGTATGTTTCAGAAAATGGACTAGGAAACTGGTTCCTATAATAATTGAGTGCATTTGCCTGTTCATTGTTCTCAGCATAACCATGACTAGAAGGACATGTTTGTTCTGAATGCGTTGGGCTACAACACAAAGAGCAAATCTCAGTGTGGACTTTGTTGACAGAGTTCATGTTTTGGCTCAATGCTAAAGCCTCAACTTTACGGGTCAAACTCTCTATTTTAATCCCAAGATCAGAATCGCTTCTGACTTCATACATCCCTCCTTTCTTAGGTTCCCTAATTTGCTTATCAGGGGTGTTGGAAAAATCCCATTGTTGAGAATTCACGGATAAGTTCTCAAGGAATTCATAAGCTGCAACTTCCCTAAGTTGTAAGAAAGCTCCTTTATTCATAGATTCAATCATATTGCGACTAGTCTGAGTTAGCCCATTGTAGAAGGATTGAACCAAACGCCATTTTTCAAAACCATGGTGGGGACATTTAAGAATAAGGTCTTTGAACCTTTCCCAACTTTCGTAAAATTGTTCGCTTTCACTTTGTCTAAACTCAGAAATTTCTCTCCTAAGCCCATTGGTTTTAGACATGGGGAAAAATTTTGCCAATAATTTTTGTACAAGTTGGTCCCAAGAAGTTATGGAACCAGAAGGAAGGGAATTGAGCCATGACTTGGCCTTATCTTTCAAAGAGAATAGGAAGAGACGGAGTCCGGACACTTTCATCAGAAAAGTTCTGAAATTTGAAAGTTGAACAAATTTCAAGAAAGTCTTTGACATGCATGTAAGGATCCTCTCGATCTAAACCATGGAAATTGGGCAAAAGTTGAATGACTTGAGCTCTCAACTCAAAGCTGGTTGCATTGGTGTTAGGCAACACTATGCAAGATGGGGAATTAGTGGTGACAGGAGCAAAGCACTCCAAGAGAGTTTTTTCTGGCTCAGCTTCTGCCATCTCAAACAGAGGGTTGGTTATCACAATCCTAGGTTTTCGTTCTTCCCTAAGCGTCCTTTCAATTTCTGGGTCAAAAGGCTCTAAGTTTAAATTTTGAGAACGACGACCAAACATAAAATAAACAAGAAAATACAAAAATAACCACACAAAAAAAATAAAAATAAAAATATAGGTTTATTTATTTAAAAGCTCTAAACAAATCCTCCTCTTAAGAGCAAACTTAAGGATGACCAATTAAAGGCTTCCAAAAATCACAACCAGGTCTTTTCCGGGAAGGGTGGAGGGGTCACAATGGTCCCACTTAAAACCCAGTCCTTCTTAAACACCGAAGGTGCCTCCTTAAAGAACTTTCCTAGACACTGTAATGTTTAGAAGTTATTCACTGGAGTTACCACAAGTTAACATCTTTCAAGAAGGGCCTATAAGTTTTAAATTTACTAATTACTTATATGCGAGAAAAACAATATAAAAATAAAACAAAAAGAAAATTCAAGTAAGAATTTAAAAGAAGAATTAGAATTTTCTTACCAGGTGTCCAAGACGCACCTTTAATTTCACTCCTCCAATAAAATCTTATGATACTTGTAAAACCAAGCACACAAATCAGTTCAAGCAAAAACAAGCACACAAATTGACATAAAGAAAAAGAAATGAACTTTCTTAAAATAAAATAAAATATAAAACTTTTTCCAAGTCCAAGGCTACACCAAAAGAAGCTTAGATGATACAACTGAAACAAAGAAGCGAAAAATTAATACACAGTGATATTACAATAGAAAACAAGAGATTTGACAAAATCTGAATTTTTTTTTTTTTCGTTTTTTTTTTATAAATTTTTTTTTATAAAAGTTTAATATATATTACAATAGAAACAAGATAATTGACAAAATCTAAATTTTTTTTCGTTTTTTTAAAAAAATTTTTTTTTTATAAAAGTTTAATATATATTACAATAGAAACAAGATAATTGACAAAATCTAAATTTTTATTTATTTATATAATTTCGTTTTTTTTAAAAAAAAAAAATTCTTTTTTTATATATATTACCAAACTAAATTATAACTAGTGGAAGAATTTAATTAACCAAAATTTGATTAGTTTTCCGTTGCAATCCCCGGGAACGGTGCCAAAAACTTGTTGTCACCAAAAGCGGTGTCTTTTAAAATTTATAAACTTGCAAGCGCACGAATCGAATATAGCATAAGCGTGTAAGAGCGAGATCGTACCCAAGGGATTGCGTGTAAAGATAGAAAACCAATTATACCCAAGTTAATTTCATTGCCAACCTAGTTGATTCAAATGGTGATTTTTTTGTTGATAAAGAAAATTAAATAAAGCATGAAACAAATATGGAAATGACAATAAACTGAAATTAAGATTTAAATTTATGAGAAAAAATAACTAAGGTATTAGAATCCACACCATTATTCCATAAGATCCTAATTATTTATTTTTCAATTCCCATGGAGTAGCAATCTAGAAATCAATCTACTGCTTTCTCAAGATTTATCAATTAAAGTTGTACTTTAGATCATAAGTAAATTTTCCTTCCCTTCATAAGTACAAATTCTAAGCATAATATGTAAACAAAATTATTTAACTACAAAGGATCAAAGTTTCCTAAGCATCCTATGTGAAAAAGTTTATTTGAATAACAAAATATCAAAGAAATTTGTAAACTAGAAATATAAACCAAGGATGAATTAATAGATTAATCCAAACTCTTAACTACCACAAATACATGTTATATGTCACAATACATGATAGAAGTGGTGAAAAGAATATTAATCTATTAATCATGTGAAGTGAAAATTATAATCATTGAACACCACAATATTTGAGAATTGAAGATAAAAACTAGAACTTTATTTAATAATGGTGTTTCATCCAACCTTAGTTAAGTAATTTAGCTAGACATAATGAATAATTAAAACAAAACAAAGAAACTAAAATACATAAATTAAATGAGAACTAAGAAAGGTGAAGAACAATTTTAAGAGAGTTATTAGCTCTCGGTTCTTTCCTTTCCATCCTTGTTCTCTTTCTTTCTCACTTTCTCTCTCTCTTTCTTTCTTTCCTTTCCTTCTCTTTCCTTCTTTCTGCCGTGTATCACTCTTGAATCCTCCTCATATTCTTTGAGTTGCTGCCTATTTATAGCAGCATGAAGTCCCTTTCATTCCAGCTGTATGTGCAATCTGTCCTCTCATGAACCTGTCTTGGTGTTTGACAGCCTGTGGATTGAGTTTTTATCCAATTGCTCCAATTTTTGGATATGTTTTAGTTGACATCTTATTGAACAAGTGTCATGAAGGATATTTATTCATTTGAGCATGGGAACATTCGTTTTCCAGGTCTGCAAATGTACTGTACAGCATGAGCTGTAAAAGGCAAAGTCATGAACCTGTCTTAGTGTTTGACAGCCTGTGGATTGAGTTTTTATCCAATTTCTCCAATTTGTGGATATGTTTTAGTTGACATCGTATTGAACAAGTGTCATGAAGGATACTTATTCATTTGAGCATGGGAAAATTCGTTTTTCAGGTCTGCAAATGGACTGTACAGCATGAGCTGTAAAAGGCAAAGTCATCAAATCCAAATTGAGTTCTACCTCTCTTTTTGCAACACATTGCTTATTCCTCCTCCTCCTCATGCCATTGGTGGAAGACACTTAATATCTACATACAACCACTCATTAAATACAAAAACAAAGATTGAAAATAGCCAATACAAATACTCTAATAAATTTACATAATACAAAAGAAAATACTAACAAATATAAATTTAAGGATAAAACTTGTATTTATTTTGTGCTCATCAGGGTCCTTGTGATGTTCAATGTAATTTGATCCAAACACCATGGACTTATTTGTGAGCATCTTCATGAGTGAATCAATTTGTTTACTTGCTGCCATAACATGATTAGAACAATTAGGGTGGATTCTAAAACCTCACCATCTTGTCTTAGTTCTTTTCTTTCTTCTTGTTTTGTTTCTCTTGTTTCCATTTCTGTTTTGTGTAGGAAAACTGAGTTGGATTATTCAATCACCAATCCCTGTGGAATCGATCTAGCACTTACATATGCTAAACTACCAACGGCTCATGCACATGCGAGTATCACAAGTTGAGGATGCAGCTGAATCCATTTTGGTGCAGCTGAATCTACGCAACAAGTGTTTGGCGCCGTTCCGGGGATTGGTAACATTGCTTGATTCTATTTGGTTTTCCTACTTTTTATTTATTTTTATCTTTTTTGTAACTAGATAGTTTCATGTTTTAAAGTTAATGAGGTTAATTGACAAGTTGTGTTTGTAGTCCAACGGACAAGGACAATTGCCTGACAAGCCAGAGCACATGAGTTTGAGTCCCAGCTTACACAACACCAAAGAAAGGGTTCAAGTAGCATGTTGATTATTGCTAGTTTCTGGTTTCATTCACTTGCTCTTAATTAAATATCTTGTTGAAGTTTACATAAACACCATATGACTCTTGGACTGATTAGTGAATGGATGGGCAGATATTGAAGACAAACATCATGTTTAAATTCTACTTGGTTCTTTATTGTTCTTCTTGTTCTTAATGGGTTTGGAATTTGTGTTTAGACTAAACACCATAGCTAAATACTTGTTCTGAATACTTGATTACAACCACACACCAAATGGATAATCATATTTGAGAAAGAACGAACTCCATAAGCTAGTTTGATTTACTTTGATGCTTGTTACTTTGAAGCATGGAATTAGATGTTTGTGGTGAAGTTGAATCCCTAATCTTGATGTTTTAGTTTAGTTTATCCTTTTCATTTATGTTCTGGTTTCCTAATCCAATAAATCTAAAAATCTGTTTCAAGTTTCCTTATCTTTCTTTAAGCATTTATGAAGTAGCTCAATAAGAAAAAGGGAGAGAGAGGAGACAACCCAATCCATAGAAACATGGAGTATGGAGCAGCGGAGAAGTCGACCTCCAGCTGCTATGGCCAACCACGCTCCAGCCAATCACTTCAAAGGGAGCATTCCAATCATATCTCTTTCATTTGTATAATAATTGCTACTCATGCTTAGTTTTTTCTCATTTTCTATTTTGTTTTTGTTAGGGTTTTCTTTTCCTTGATGTGGGAGAAACATGATGAGCAGCTGACCCAAATACTCAAAGAAGAACATGTGCTGCCATACTATGTGCATTTCCCTCTCGTTGTCTTCAAGGGGAAGTTCTAAACTCTCTTTCTTTTATTTTTTTTTCATTTCATTCCTTTACCCTAGATTTTATGTGCATTGCATGTTTTACATGTATTCAAACATTGAGGGCAATGCTTCATTTAAGTTCGGGGGTGCAGGAAGTTTTTTTTTTTAGTTTTTGTGTTTGTGTTTGAAAACGTAGGCTTCTTCATTGCTACAAAATTTTTATTTTCTGCTACTGTTTTGAAAGTTTGGTCCGCGTTGTGTTCTTCATTTTTTCATGCTGAATCCAATGACATAAAGAAAGTTAAATTTTACCAAGTGGTTTGAAAGTTACATGTCAAAACATATTAGATGTTGAAATTGAGCAAAACAGCAATTTGAAACCTCTCGTTTTTCTTTTCTGTTTCTTTTCTTTGAGTCATTTTCAGTTTTCCTTCCCACACCAATGATAAATCTTGAGTCTAACTTCTAATATGGCTCTTAGGAATTTGATAAGCATTGTTTTAGGTCTAAATCTTATTCTTTTGCTAGCTAAGTCTCACATAATTATGCTTGAGCTATGCACTTTAGCCACGACTATACACCTCTTGCATGTTTTACCCAATTGTATGCATTTTTGCTTGTGTGATTCACTGGAATGTCAAGTTTATAACTAAGATATGATTTAGGCCATCTTTGTTAAGCCTCTTTCTTTTTCCTCCATCAACCCATACAATACATATTCCATTGTAAACCCCTTTGTGCCCAAACACTTAGCCATTTCTTTCTATCACCTTATCATCCATTAAAGGGACTTGTAGAGCGTGTTTGTATTTCAGATTGTAATGCATTCAAGGCAACAAATGAGATGAAAAAAAAATTAAAAAAAGAAAAAGAGAAAAGAAGTGTGGCCAATGTAGTCACGACCCTAGGGTGATATAAGGAGAAATCAAGGTGATCTAGGGTGAAGAGCCGCAAAATTGGGCCAAATATTATACAAAGTGTGTAAACGTCAAAATCAAATTGTGAAGTGATTCAATTGCAAAATCTGGTGTTGTGAGCTTTTCAATTTATGTGCCTTACATTTCAAACGTCCATGATCTTATTTACATATTATGCTCTACTTTGTTCCTTAGACTTTGTGTTTTCATATCCATTCTTTTCTCTAACCATTACCATAACCCCATTACATCCATAAGTAAAGTCCTACTGATCTTGGTTTAGCTTGGCAAACTTGTGCTCATTCTTGCAGGAATTCATATCGTTGTTTGAGAAGCATGAGTTGTATCTTCATGGCTGTTTCACACACACACACAAACCTTGAGCATGATTTGTGTGAGATTGTGGTAGCACTTGAATAATGTTTAGAACTTCCTTAGTGCTTGTTTTGTTCCTTGTTGAGCCATGTCTATGAAGTTTAATATTTCTGTCCGGTTGGAAGGTTAACGTTTTTGTATTTTGTTTTGTTTTCTTTTGCTCGAGGACTAGCAAAATCTAAGTTTGGAGGTGTGTTAAGCTCATATTTTCATACATATACATGCCCAATTTACTTACTCATTTTGCTTAGTTTCTTAGAATTTTGAGTTATTTGCCTCTCTTTGTGTGTTTTGTAGGCCAAAAGAGCAAGAGAGCATAATTCATGCAATTAAAGCATGTTAAGGCAGCAAGAGATCACTTTTGGTACAATCCATGCATGTTAAGGGCTGATTGGCATGAGAGGAATACAACTTAAGGCATTTGAAGAAATATGGTGCAAAAACGTGCAAAAACTGGAGACTGAGGTAGAAGTTCATTTCGGCCTTATCTTCTTCATCCGAGCTTGGATTGGGCCAATACTTGTGTGGTTGGATCAGAGACATTCTAAACTTCACAATGGACATCTTAAAGTCATCATTTGATTCAGCCAAGCCCAATTCGTAAGCCCATGCAAATACACATCATGCTGACATAAGGATGAGCTGATGGATGCTTGGTCATGGTGAGCTAGGCATGAGGTATTGGTTTCTGGATGGATGCTTGGTCATGCTGACATATTGATGAGCTAGGGCTGCTGGTGGGAGTTATTGGTGAAGTGCAGCAACCATTCTGATTATCTAAATACAAGTGTTGTATGCATTAGCCATATTAAATTCAGATTTATCACTCCCTTCTCCCTATAAATATCACTTCCATTCCAAACACTATCATGACTCATATCCTGAGATCCATCATTTACACTTCCATTGTACACAAAGAGAGGGAAAGTTGAGAGTCACAAAGGGAGAGAAGAGAGAAGGCAGCAGCTGGGAGGCTTTGGCCTCCTGGCAGCCATGGAGATGAATCTTTTCCATCTCTAGCATGTTGTCCTTATCTTCTTCTCCTCCCTTTGTCTTTTATTTTCTTCTTGTATTTTCTTTGTTTTACGTTGTTTTTCTGTTATTAGTTGTAATAAACATCTTGCTAGTCTTGTATCATGGTTTGAGTTTATAAAGTTTGATTTCATTCATGAATTCTTCTTCACTATTTTAATGGAGCTGTTTTTGCATCCTTTGATTAATCACCTGAGGTTTTATGAATTATGCTCTTGTTGGGAAGGTTTGGGGATCATCTTCATTCCATCCATTAGCAACTCATGTGATTTGGTTTCTAGGTCTCCTAATGCAAACACCATGCTTGGGGTCCTTGTGATGTTCAATGTAATTTGATCCAAACACCATGGACTTATTTGTGAGCATCTTCATGAGTGAATCAATTTGTTTACTTGCTGCCATAACATGATTAGAACAATTAGGGTGGATTCTAAAACTTCACCATCTTGTCTTAGTTCTTTTCTTTCTTCTTGTTTTGTTTCTCTTGTTTCCATTTCTGTTTTGTGTAGGAAAACTGAGTTGGATTATTCAATCACCAATCCCTGGAATCGACCTCGCACTTACATATGCTAAACTACCAACGGCTCGTGCACTTGCGAGTATCACAAGTTGAGGATGCAGCTGAATCCATTTTGGTGCAGCCGAATCTACGCAACAAAAGACCTCTTTCGTCATTGAGAGAGGGACCTACTGCTACGAGGTAATGCCCTTTGTGAAACCTACCAAAGGCTGGTGAATAAAATTTTCAAGGAGCAGATCAGCAAAACCATAGAAGTCTAAGTGGCCGGCATGCTAGTCAAAGCTCCCAAGTGTGTAGACCACATCAAAAACCTCGTCGAGGCATTCAGCTTGCTCTCCCCAGGATTGCGCAAAGAGGTATCGTCCGGCTGATTCCTAGGGTACCTAGTCACACAAAGAGGTATCGAAGCACACCTAAGCCAAATCAAAGCCATTCTCGAGCAGCGGCCCTCCACCGATTCCTCTCGAGATCTACTGACAAGTGCAGACCATTCTTCAAAGATTTGAAGAAAGGACAAAAAGACAAGTACGACGAGGAGTGCGAAGTAGCTTTCCAGAATCTAAAGGCTTACCTCACTTCACCTCCCCTACTACCAAGCTCACCGAGTCATCTTCATGTCCGACTTTTTTTTGAGATCAATCCTTTATAGGCCTGAAGCTTCTCTGCGACTCATGAAGTGGGCTATAGAGCTAAGCCAATATGACGTCCTCTATTAGCCAAAGACAGGTAATAAAAGCCCAAGCTTTAGCAGACTTTGTCGCATAATTCACTCCATCGGGAGAAGAAGAGAAGCTAGTTAACAAAAAGAAGGAAAGTTATAGAGCAGACAAGACCTCCACCGAACCTGACCAACCTAGAGACATGTGGTAGTTGCGCATAGACGGAGTGTCGAACCAAAAAGGAGCTGGAGCAGGTGTCGTCATCATCACCACTGATGGAACACTGTTAGAGCAAGCAATCACGCTTGGCTTCCCGGCCTCAAACAACGAGGTAGAATACGAGGCATTGCTCGCTGGCTTGCGCTTGGCGAAGGAGCTATCTATCAAGAAGCTTGCCATTTACTCAGATTCCCAGCTTATCACAAATCAAGCTGTTTGTGCCTAATAAATCAAGGCCGTGAACTGGCCGAAGGAGCCCTTTTTCTCGGCCCTAGCACTTCCTCGAGAAACTAAAACGCGACGTTTTACCAGGGTGGTTGGCCTTCCTAAAAACAAAAGAAAAATGCTAAGGCATGATCACCTCGGCCTCGATTGTAAGCCGAGGCCGAGGCCGAGCAAAGTCACGGCCAGAGTCCCTTGCTTCATTTAATGAAGTAGTGCCTATTTATTGCAGCAAACCCACTGGCCACAACTAAGCATTTAATGCACGAGAGAAGGTAGGAAGTGACTGAAGTCAGGATTTGGCAACAGAGAACAGAGTGATTAGACGTGGACATTCTCACAAGAATTCTTGCAGCTTGAGAGATTAGGTCACCAACTATCAGAACAATAAATGCGTCTCCATGGCCAGAAGTGCAGAACCCACGATTAGGGCTGCGGCACCACCATGCTTCACGATCCCAAATGTCGATTGGACTCTCCACTTGCTCTGATGAGGCTCTACCATGCAGATTTTCAGCCTCGATTTCTCATCCAAGGGCTCTTCCTATAAAAACAAAGCTCAAACTACATTCAAAGGGTTCAAACACCAAACCAAAGCCTCCCACGGAGCAACTTATATATTCCTGTAATGCACTTTCAATATCTTTACTTGCTTTCCTAGGAGTAGCGTTAGATTGTAAGGAAAATTCATTCATCAATATATCATACGACCCTTGACTTTCAAGGCGCTGGAGCATCATCCCTGTTATTCGCTCATTCACCCCATATATCATACAATCGTCGCTCCCTGAGCAGCGCGCCGGAGCACCGCCTAAAACCCACCAACACCATCGCTAAACGACCTTGTAGCTCAGGCCGTGAACCTGAAAAGCCGAGATTAGTTCCTCTCTCGGCTACAATCGTTTGATTAGAAGACAAGTCCAAACAGGCGCACCACTTAACCATTCTATCCACATCAACCATCTCGACGCACGTGAGACCGTGCCTGGCATGCCCGCGCACAACCGCACCGCATCCAAAAGCAGGAAGCCGCGTGTCAACGCATATCCCCTCGGCCTGGCAACCCAGGCCGTGAGATTTGCGCGGTAGACACAAGCCTCAGGAGAATACATAGCGAAGCACCTTAACAAAGTCCAAGAGTTGTTGATGGCGTTTCCTACCTTCACCATCCAATAAGTGCCTCGAGCAGAGAATGAGCACACAGATGCACTAGCAAGCCTAGGGTAAGCGTTGGATGGCTAGTTCGGATGATCCATCCCAGTTCGAGCAACTTCACCAACCGAGCACAGAAGAGGTAGAGCAGCCAGACTTGATGCGGATCGATGAGGATCCTAGTTGGTAAGACCCCATCATTGATTACCTAGTTAACAAAAACTTACCCAAGGACAAGTTCGAGGCCAGGAAAACCAAACAGAAGGTTGCGTGATACTACATGAAAGGCGACATGCTTGTTCGCAGTTCATACTCCTGACCTCACCTTACTTGCATCAAGTACCCGCAAACGCTCGAGGTTCTCTACAAAATACACGATGACGAATGTGGAAATCATGCTGAGGGCAGATCGCTTGCCCAGAATGCTCTCAGCATAGGCTATTTCTAGCTCCACGGAGTATGCTCGAAGATGTGATTGATGCCAACGCTATAAGCCAATACTTGGCCTGCTAACTTAAGAATACCATCCACATTACAGTCCATGACCATTCATGTAGTGGGCCATTGACTTGGTGGGACCTATGTCAATGGCACTTGCCAAGAAGAAGATGATGATTGTCGCCACTAATTACTTCACCAAATGGATCTAGGTCGAGGTGTTATCCTCTACCAAGGAAGCTGACATCGAACAATTTATCTAGACGAACATCATTTGCCGATTTGGTTGCCCAGTTCGATAGTCACCGATAATCATACACAGGTTCCTTGGCAGGGCAGATCATCCCATTCCTTGTGAAGTATGGCATCAAACAGCATATGTCAACTCCCAGATACCCACAAGGCAATGGTCAGGTAGAGGCATCAAACAACATCGTGTTGGACTGCCTGGAGAAAAAGACTGGAAGGCGCAGAAGGAAAATGGATCGTCGAGCTGCCAGGAGTCCTATGGGCTTATCGCACAACCAAAAAGAGATCAACTTGCGAGATACCATTTTTGCTGGCCTATGGGACAAAAGCAATCATCCTCCCACACATCACCGTCCCTTCTATGAGCATTGAGGTGGGCAATCTTGACTAAAACTACAAGTAGATGAAAGTCAACCTTGATATGTTAGAAGAAGAATGAGAATGGGCCATTGCTCGAGTTGCAGCCTACCAACAACAGCTGACATCCTACTACAATAAGAAGGCCAAGATAAGACAATTTCGACCTGGGGATCTTGTGCTCAGAAAAACTTTCATCACAACACCAAAGAAAGGGTCAAGAAGATGAAGCCTAACTGTTAAGGCCCCTACGTGATCAGCCGACCAGGGGACAGAGGAAGTTACACCCTCAACACTTTAGAAGGGAAAGAAATTCCAAGACAATGGAATGTCCACCACCTTTGAAGATACTATCCATGAAGCTTTTCCCTTACTAGCTAGGCTTCTAGCAGGCGGCGAGCCTCCCTTATTCCCATTGAAGACAAACTGCTTTCGATGTTATCCATGTTGTTAATTTCTTTTATTCAATAAAACGATGTAGTCACCCCAACATCAATACAAGATCAAGCTTTTCAATGAAGTATTTTTTCGAGCATTATGTTTCACGAACATACACATGCATGCGACCAATCTTATCTCCATTGAAGACAGGCTACTTCCCGAGTACAAACTTCATGAAGTCTCTTTTGAGCACTATGTCCTCTACATACGCCCATAGGCAACAAGCCTTACCTCCATTGCAAGCAAGCTACTTCTCGAGTACAAACTCAATAGAGACTTCTTTGAGTGTTATGTCCCCAACATACTCTCGTAGGCAACAAGCCTTACCTCCACTAAAGGCAAGCTACTTCCCGAGTACAAACTCAATGGAGTCTCTTTCAAGCGCTATGTCTACAGACATACACTTACAAGATACAATGAGAATTGAAGTTTGGAAGAATTGAAAATTTCATAGCAAAGCAGCCAACCAGCAAGGTTCAACAAGAAATAAGGTGGTCAACTAAAGACCACTTATTGAAAGAAAATTACAAAGTTCGAAAATAGCAAAAATGAACTACATCTACCAGGGGACTTCGGCAGATGACCCTTAGCCGATCACATCCCCAGCTGCCTCCTGATCAATTGCGCTGACAACAGCCTCATTCTGCTAACCAGGACCATTTGCTCAGCAGCCTCAACTGCCTGCTCCTTCGTATCTGCCCTAACCTAATCAGCTACACCACTTTTGGCATTGTCTTCCTCCATTGCAACTTCATCTGCTACCTGCTCTTCAACTGCTTCTACATCCACAACATTGATCTGCTCACTTTGAGTAGGGGCCAGGTCAAGATAGAGCTGCTCACCATCTATGTGTTCGAGAGGGTAACAAGGAAGAGCACTGTTCCTGCAATCCAAGTATCCTAGCGTGTATGCATTAGCAGCAATCTCATTCTTGGACGCCTTCGTGGCTTCAACATAAGTGTCAAACTTAACCGGCAGAGCTATCACCAACTCACATATTGGTAGTTCGCGCAACTGAAGGACTCTTTGCTTGAGCATACAACTTTTTAGCTCTCTTGGCCGCAACTTGTAACATTAAGTCAGCTTCGCGCTTGACCGTCGTGGCTTCACAGATGAGTCATGATTGCTGGATAAAGGTGCAGTCCTCTCAGTTTGACCCTCAGATCGGCGCAAGTGACCCAAGCCATGCTTCTCAGGAGCCTTCTTACAGGGTAGAATATCCCGGACCTCTTGCATGCTATTGACATTCTTATTATTTGCGCTAACAAGGTGCTTGATCCTGCCAAATGAAGAAAGAGCAACTCCCATGGGGATTTTCTCAGCACAAGAGACCCCGCTTGAGGAAGACTTGCTCATGGTAGAAGGAGGAAGTTCGGTCGAGGACTCCTCCTGATCAACTAGCAGATCATCTAGGTCCGAACCATACAGCTTCCATCTTCCAACATCTTTGACAATGGACAGACCACTAACCTCCTTCCGATGTTCGCTCAACCAACGCCATTCACAGAACCTAATAGGGATGTTCAGAGCTTGCTAAACCTTGGTCATATCCGGGCTTAGATTGAGCTTCTTGCATAAGTCATTCTTTGCAAGCAGAAGACGGAGGTCGGATACATAGAAAAGTTTCAGAAAGACTATAGCATATCAAAGGGGTACAACTTACCATCACAGGAGGTGAGTGGAATGAGCGGACCCTCGCCTACCTCCCCTTCCCATCTGCCGATGACTTCCAGGACGTTCGTGTGCCACACATGATCGGCTTGACTCATACTATCAAAAGACCAATTGGCAAGTCAAAGACCTCCTCCACTCAGGAGCCCAAGTCACAGAAGGAAGCCTAGTTATAGCCAGGACAGCCCAACAGTTAATTCACACCTCCTCCATGCCACCACGCGCCATGCACAAGCTAGGGGACCTTTGTGGAAGCAAAATATCTATGGATCCTAGGTCAAATAATTAAGCCAATCAATTTGTGAATTATTTGACCAACTTGGGAATTATTTGATTCTTACCCTAATTTGGGATTTGATTATTAAATCGATAATTAAATCAATCTCTCCAAATTGGGGAAGAATAATTCCTTTCCATATGTGGAATTATTCTTTCGAAACCCTAGCCTCCGAGACTCCTATAAATACATGGCTACACCAAGGGTTGATGTACGTCTGAACTTCTGTTTGAAACTCTACAGAAATTCTCTCTCACAAATCCTAGCCACCACACTTTTTCTCTCTCGCACACAAGGCTCCGGCCACTCGGTTCTCACCCTAGAGAAATCACCATCCTATTATTAGCTATTGTTTTCCTAACACTCGACCTAACTTAGGCATCAGAGGGCCTTTGGCCAGCACCCTCGGGGTGGTCTTTTACTTCGTATTGTTTTGTAGGGAGAAAGAAAAGCGAAGAGGAAGACGGAATCTTCAAATGAATAATCTTGTGGGACGAAAATTGCTACCACAGCTTTCACTTTCACAAGGCTCTACACTCAAGATTACAATGTCCTGCAATGTTTACTCAATTTATTAAAGTGAGAACAAAAATTCACAAATCAGAATTTATTTATTTTTTGTAGGAAAAAAAATTAGAATTTACGTTAAAATTTTGTTTTCCCAAACTTAGAAATGAACCAAAAAAAAATTGATACTTTTGAATTGTTGAAGAATATGCGAACAACAAAATTATAAACATTTCCCATATGGAAATTTTCGTGAATTTCAAAAATTTAGTATGAATCGACCCTTTTGTCCTTTATGTATAGTGACTTTTGGGTTACTTTTGTTCAAGACGAGTTTTAGAAATTTTCTTCGCCTCATTACATAGAGCTTGTCCTCGCGACTTCGTAGACACCTACTATGCATAAATCGGAATTATAACGTTAAAGTTGTGATCAACACAGTTCAAGGGAAATTTCAACGTTTTTGAAAAAATTGGTTTTGGTTAAAAGTGTTTAAACACAGCGCATGCGGAGGGTAGACCCACAACCTCTCTCCTTCTCTCTGGTTTTGGTTAAAAGTGTTTAAACACAGCGCCGCGTCCGAGCCAACAATGGCCGTCATATTTGTCCCAAAATTTTCCCCTCTTTTTCTTCTACCTATCCCACCCAAAATTTAGGCTCTACAACTGCAGTGGAAGACTATGGCTCATTCAAAAGAAAACCCAGAAATTGTCGCCGATGTTGAGCTATTTTCTAGCAATGGTTGCCATCGCCACCTATCGAGTTTTGATCCCTGCCCTCGAGGGAAGTTAATCTACCAAAAAGCCCCCTCATTAGTACCAACTACATCTTATAATCCCAAAATCCACAAAGAGAAATAATTGATTCTTACGGTGGGTGTCTCTCGTACTTCGCATCTCTCTTCTTTTCCCTCTCTGCATTGCGTCCCTCTCACACTATGTTTTTCTCAATTTGAGCCCTCAACACTCCACCAACACCTGAAACCTCTGGAATGGTTCGAAAACTGACCGACCAACATTTGAAGACCAATTTAATCTGGTAAGTTTCTTCCTTCATCTTGACAATCAGGTTTTTGCTATCCAAAAACTTGTTAAATCACATACAAGACAAGTTTGAATTTTCAAAGTGAGGGGTTGGATTTTGAATTTAGGGATGATAAAATTAGGGGTTACATTTCTCTTATGGGTCTGTAGAGGGGCTATTGACCACTAGGGTTTGAGAATAATGCTATTTGTTGAAGATTTGATATATTGGGAATTTTTTGGGTCAAAGTTGTAAGAGATTAAGAATTGGTGAAGCAAGGAGCGAAGAAAGGAACTTAAAAGGCCTCTATACCGAGTTAACTTAGTGATTGGAAACTAATTAAGTCTAACATCCTGCATCTGGTTTTTGTTGTCTGATTGGGAAATAACATAGACTTGCATATTAAATACAATTGTTTGGGTTTTTAGGCATGATAATATAGTTGTTTGAGCAAACTTCAGCATGAGGAATATTTGCTGGTTGATTCCTTGATCTTCGATTTTCCTTATCTCTCTTCCTCAATCCTTGCAAGATAAATAGGAGTAAATAGACCACACCCGGGGGGTGTTGGCCAAATGTCCTCCAATGCCTAAGTTAGTTCAATTTGATCTTGATAAAGATGCGACAATAGCAAAAATGGATGGAGTTCTCCCAGGGAGAACCAGGTGGCTTTAGTTGTGTGTGGTGGCACTTAGCTGTGTGAGAGAAAGTGAGAGGGGAGGGGCGACAACAACAAGAGAGAGAGAGAGAGAGAGAGAGAGAGAGAGAGAGAGATGATTTTTGTGTAGGGTTTCGGAATTGAGAGAGAAATTTAGAATTTTCTTGACTGTCTTGTGTAGCCATGTATTTATAGTCTCCTTGTGTGCTAGGGTTTTGGAAGAATAATCCTTATTTGTTTAGGATTATTCTTCCCCAAAAAGATGATAGGAATTACTCCAAGAGATTTGGTGGAGACTGGTTCCTTGATTTAATGAGATATTCCTGTCCTAAATCAAAGATAATTTCCCTAATTGAATAGAATTTAATTAGGGTAATTAGTTTGACCTAAGGAATATTCCTTTTCCACTTGTCGTCTTCTTATTGTCCGGTGAAATATATGTTCCCACAAATGCCCTCCAGCTTCTGCATGGCGCTTGTAAGGCATGGAAGAGATGAGAAATTTTTATTGGGCTCTCTAATTGCATATGGGCTTTCTTCTTGGAGTTGGGCTCTCCACAAATACCCCACTATCTTCCGAAACTACCCCTAAATACACATCAACCTCACCCCCCACACCCCGCTATCTTGCCACTCACCACTCTAAGTTCACCTCAACCTCATAATTACAACAAGTCTTTAATCACAGCATCCTCAATAATTCCGGGAGAAGTCCCAAACCAAGAAATAATCTCACATTACGTACCTCAATTGACGACCCACAAGCCACTATTTGCAAGATTTTTGGCTGAAGTAGAACCCCATGGTGGTTTTGAATTTAGGGCAAAATGGGGTATTATAGTAAATTGGGCCTGACATGGTTCGTCACGAATTTCAAGGGAAAATTCAGAGCCGGTCCTTTCATGATGTTTTACGCTAGTCTCCATAACATATGCAGAACTTTTTTGGCACTTTTAACTTCCATAGGTGTTTCCACAGTTTGGTTGGAGATGAGGAACTCACCCTCTCACCATAGTAGAAGGACATGCTATTTGTTTACATCCATTAGTTTGTAAGGGATTTAATGCAGACTTTGATGGTGATCAAATGGTTGTCAAGATTCATTTTGCATAATATCTAAGAGATTCCTTGGTTCGAGCCAAAGAAGCAATGTCACTCAATCATTATCAATAATTTCTACTAGTCTTTTATTTTCGAGAGTCGCCCAGACTCACTCTTTACCGTGCATCGCCCATTCGAAGTAAAGTGTCAAATTCATCTATCCAACACTACTACAACAAGTGAAAAAGATGACCAGAAAAACAACGACGGTAGAAAAAAATACCGGCATTGTGTTTAGAAAGACGACGGTAATAGAAAACCGTTGTGGATAAGTAACATAAACACCTAAAAAATCGAGATTCAAATGGGTATTTCTAAAACACGTCCAACCCAAATAAAAAAGCGTCGTCTTATTAAATAGGTTTTCTTTAGACTTAAATTCTGGCCCCAAAAAAACGACAGGAGAAATGAAGCCACTAACGTAGAAAGTAAAGATGATGGTTTACCAAAATAGCCGCATGTTAACTCCTAAATAAACACAACCAACTATTCTTAATTAGCGTCGTATAATTTTAACAGAAGCCACGTCGGTATATTACAAAATAGCGTCCGTATTAAACCCATGTACCACGACGGTAAAGATGAATTTATCGACGTATTATTTGAGAGTGTACTACGACGGTATCTATAACACTACTGTTGTATAGAGTAGTAGAAAACCACGACACCAGACGAGTAGATAAAGACGTCTAAATTCAAAATATCCATGTCATATTTTTACTATTTCAAGATGTATTAATTTAGTACATGACGACGGTCCGTATAAGTTAGTACTAACCACGTCGGTTTGTTCAATTATCGTCGTATAAAGTTATTTTACCACATCATGAAGTGAAAAGTACCATCGTATTTATTCAATTTATACTTCGGCATTTATTTGTAAACTGTCGTCTTAATTTTTATTACTTTTTAAGATTTTTTTTTTCTTGGATTTTCATAGCCTACGATGGTAGATCAATAAAATGACAATAATTGAGAAATATATTAAAATGAGATCCCAAGATATATGAAATCTTATCAGTGAGACCTATGTTCCTCATCATAATCGAACCACGAATGTGAGAAAGACAATATTTTAGACGTTGATGACGTATGTATCTCTGTGTCATGGATACACAAAGACACATACGCATCAAATAACCTAATTGCCCTTCTAGTCAAAATTCAATTTAATTCAAATTGGACTTATGCCGAAAATTCGGCATAGTCTCCCTTGTGAGTTGTCTATTCCCAAAGTTTACACCTGTCAAACATGCATATAAATATGTACACCAACTGTCAGCATGCGAAAAATTACATTCTAACAGTTACACATGCGTCCTAGGGCAATATCAGAGCATCTGCATAAAAGAGATTACAAGTATAATATCATTATACAAATCCTTACATTGGCAAAAGACATGGCGGAAGGCGGACTTGGCCCGGTGGTGGCTCACTGTGCACGACTATTGCCTAGGGGCACAAAACATTAAAAAGGTGAGTCGACCAAAAACAAAGGTTTCTGAAAGTACATAAGAACGTACTAACCCCACTGTAAAAACAGTTATGAAAAACTAAATCTATTTTCTTTGTTTATACTCGTATTCCTGAAATCAATGCATCCATATTTATATTTATAAAGCCAATCATACTCTTAATCAAACGTTTAGTCCTTGAAAGCATTGAAAATCAATTTATAATCTACCACCTAGGTGTACCCATTTATAATTCCGTCAATTCCTTTAGTTTCCATCAATTCCTTATAATCCGTCAATTCTCGTATCACCATTAGTGACACGTCTTAACAGGTCTGGTGTCACGAGAGTCAACTCAAACTGCAATCCTCGCAGGATTTAGGGGACACTTGGTCAACATGATCCACAATCCTCGCACCACACGATTTGGGAGCCCTCGAAACTCGTGGGGCAGTGTCAAGCATGGTGACCTAACCGAAGGCAACAGGATGTACGTCAACATCAGGATAACCAAAGGCAACATAATTCTATTCTGAAGGCAACCTTATTTCCGAGGCAACATTCATTATACCGAAGGCAACCTTAATTAATCTTGGGTACCTATGGTGGTTTCTAAAATATATATATATAATTTTGAAAAGATTTAATGAATAAATGAATTCCTGTTTAACTTAAAACTCTCCTGCCATTTAATCTGATGACTAAAGAGATTTCCTAGTTCTATATCTTTTAAGAATACTCAACTAAGCAGCATATATGATTTGAAAATATTTAAAAGCATATATTAAACTATGCAACTCTAATCAAATAATGAAATTAAATTGCATTAACTCATTTATAAAAGGCTTAATTACACTAATGCCCCAATAAACTTTAGTCAAATCTCACTTTGCCCCCCCAAACTCAAAATGACCCACTTTCATCCCTTGACCGAGGTTTGGTGACCCACTTTGCCCCTCCTGTCAACTCCATCCAAAACTCTGTTAACTTTGATGACATGACAAAGGTGTTTTTGTAATTTCGTACATATGGATAATTACCTACTCAAGTAGAGCCTACTCCACATAGATAAAAACATAATTAATAATTAAAAACATAAAAAACTACATATAAACACAATAAAATTTGAAAAGTAACAAAAATAAAATTAAAAAACAAACAAACCCATTCCAACGTACACCGTACACCACCACCCCCATCCCGACCTCTCCTCTCCCACTCTCTCCATCCTTCTCTTCTTCTCTCTCCCGCTATGTTTCTTTCTCGGAATCAAGCCAATCCCACAAAACGCACCATCTCCCTAACTTTCTCCTAATTCCATGGCCACGATGGCTTCGACTCTGGAATCTGAGATCGTATGGCTCATATCTGGGGGGTTGGGATGAGAGAGAGAGAGAGGGAGATATGGGGTTGAAGACCAAATCTATTGAGGTTGAACTCAAAACCTGGTAATTGAAAAGCGAAAATGGCAACCCTAAATAAAAAAATATCCACAAAATATGAAGAACTTAAAATCTAGAAAACAAAAGCTCAGGGCGCCATAGTGGAACCGGGGCCTCCTGACTCTACATGGCGAAGCATTGGAACTCATACAAACCCTGTCTACGCTAGTAAAGATTTTAAATTTTCTAGATTTTGACTAATGATCCATACATACAAAATTACAAAAACTGAAGTATCCGGACTCCGATTCACGATCCGTCAAATCCTACACAATACTGAAATTACCTAGATCAACATACTTCAAATTGACTACGAACCAATGGTCCAAACATATTGAACCCGAAAATCATGGAATAGGAGAGATTCGTTCGGGATCAAACATTAACCAAATTGAAATCCACAAGTTCCTACTCGCTCGTGAGGACGCGAGGGTTATTCTAGGACTGAGAGTGGTCCACAATACCTAGCCCACGTGCTGGCAGCTCGTTTGTGTATAAAGAAAATTTTGGTGGCCGAAAATTCTCCAAACTACCAGCCCAAACTCCTAACCTAGGTAAAACACCTAATTTGGAACCACTTTTGTTCTTGGACTAGGGCCAAAAAGTGGCCGAAGTGGCCGGAATCGCAATCCCAAAACCAATAGAACTTTCACTTGAAAATTAACCCTTCAAACCTCAAAATCTCTCAAATCCTACCAATCCATCAGCTAGAATGTGAAAAATAGCTAGAAATCCATACCTAATGCGTCCAATTTGGTGGCTGGAGGAGGGAGATCGACGCAGGCGAAATTTCACTAAAAACTGACCTATTTTCAGGGTTTTCCGCGAGCTGAGTGGCTAATGGTGGCCGGGATGAGAAGCTGGGGTGGTGGCGGTCCTAACCTGATCGGTCTCGTGGGTTGGGGTGGAGTGTGGCGGTGGTTATGTTGGTGAGAAGGTGGCTGGAAAAAATGAAAATTGGGGAAGGGGGGGGGGGGGGGGGATAACAATTTTTTTTTTGGTCTAGGTTATTACAATCTACCCCCCTTACAAAAATTGTCCTCAAAATTTACATACCTGTCACTCGAAGAGGTAAGGATACTGGGCCTGCATCTGCTCTTCGGGTTCCCAAGTGGCCTCCTCCACAAGACTTTCACTAGCAGAATCTCTCTGGATCGAAGCACTTGCATATTCCAATCCAAAATCTGAACAGGCTGCTCCACATAACTTAAATCATCCTTCAACTTTATGGGTTGCTCTTCTAGAGCATGAGAGGGATCGGAAATATATTTCCGGAGCATAGACACGTGGAATACGTCGTGTAGACGGAAGGATTTGCTGGCAAGTCCAGTTTGTAAGCTACTGGGCCCACACACTCTACAATCTCATATGGCCAAATATAGTGAGGGCTTAGTTTTCCCCGCTTCCCGAATCTCACTACGCTTTTCCAAGGGGACAATTTCAGAAATATCCAATCACCAAGCTCGAACTGAAGATCTTTCCTCTTGTTATCTGCATAACTCTTTTGTCGATCCTAGGCCGCCTTGAGCATTTCTCTGATTATTTCTACATGTTTCTTTGTTCTTTCCACATCCTCAGATACCTCTAACCTATGCTTTCCTACCTCATCCCAATACAAAGGCGTTCTACACTGTTTCCCGTACAAAGCATCAAAGGGTGACATCCCTATACTCACCTGAAAGCTATTATTATTAAGCAAACTTCATGAGTGGCAATTTCTCAACCCAGCCACCCTGAAACTGCAATGCACATGCTCTCAACATATCTTCTAAAGTCTGAATCGTCCTCTCGACTGACCATCCGTCTGGACGTGAAATGCAGTCCTGAACCGCAACTGGGTACCAAATGCCTCATGCTATTTCGTCCAAAAACGGGACGTGAACCGAGGATCTCTGCCCCGAAACAATAGATACTGGCACCCCATGGAGTCTCACTATCTCATCTATAAAGATCTTAGCCAGTTTATTTAAAGTATAGTTCGCTCTCACCGCCAGAAAGTGAGCTGACTTAGTGAGTCAATCTACAATTACCCATACTCCATCATGTTTGTCCTTTTTCCGAGGAAGTTTGATCACAAAATCCATAGTAATGTGCTCCCACTTCCACTCAGGAATTGGAAGTGGCTGTAGTAATCCCGATGGTTTCTGCCGTTCTGCCTTGACTTGCTGACAAATTAAACACCTACTGACACTTGACGTACTTTGCTATCTGCTTCTTCATGAAAGGCTACCAATAATGTTCCCTCAGAGTACGATACATCTTAGTGCTGCCAGGGTGCATGGCAAAGGCTGAACATTGAGCCCCCTCAAGAATTCCCCTTTTTAGTGCTTCATCATTAGGGACATACAACCTCGTGCCTACCATCAAGGCTCCAACATACCTCACTGAATAATCTGTTCTGGTGCCATTCTCAACCTCTAATCTAAGTGTACAGACTAATGGATCTAGAGACTGGGCTTCAATTATACGCTCCACTAGCACTTGTCTCACATAGAGAGTAGCTAACAGTGCTCTCTGATCATCCATACCTAGCCAAACTTTCAATTTTCTCATCTCTACCCACAGTGGCAAATACCTCCCTTAAAGATGAGTTATAGATCCCGAGGACTTCCTGCGAGGGCATCAGCTAGCACATTTGCTCTCCCTGGGTGATGCTCAATAGTACAATCATAATCTTTAATCAACTCTAGTCATCTTCTTTGTCTCAAATTCAGTTCCTTCTGGGTGAACAGGTACTTCAATCTACCATGTTTTCCCTTAAAGATAGTGTCGCCAAATCTTCAGGGTGAACACTACCGCGGCAAGTTCCAAATCATAAGTAGGATAGTTCAACTCATGCTTCTTAAGTTGCCTGGAAGCATAAGAGATTACCCTACCATGTTGCATCATTGCTTATTATGAAGTTTCCCGTGTCATCCGGATGTGCTAACATCGGAGCAGTGGTCAACCTAGTCTTGAGTTGGTTGAAACTCTCTTCACACTCATCTAACCATTCAAATATGACACCTTTCCATGTCAAACGAGTGAGAGGTGCCGCTATGGTAGAGAAGCCTTCCACAGAGCGACAATAATAACCGGCTAACCTAAGGAAACTCCGTATCTCAATAACATTGGTTGGTCGTGGCCAATTCACTACCTGCCTCAACTTTCTGGGATCCACATAAATACCCTCTGCAGAAATCATGTGCCCCAAGAAACTCACTTTGTCCAACCAAAACTGGCACTTCCTAAACTTGGCATACAGTTGTTTCCGCCTCAAAGTCTTCAACACAATTTCCAAGTGCTTCATGTGTGCCTTTTGACTTTTGGAGTATACCAAGTTATTGTCCATGAACACAATCACAAAGCGATCCAAGTAACGTCAGAACACTCTATTCATGAGATCCATAAACGCAGCTGGCGCGTTAGTCAATCCAAATGGCATCACTAGGAACTCATAGTGCCCATACCTCGTCTGAAAAGTTGTCTTAGGCACATCCTCCTCTCTAATGCGTAGCTGATGATACCCAGATCTCAAGTCTATCTTAGAAAATACCTTGGCACCCTTCAGTTGATCAAACAGATCGTCTGTCTGTGGCAACGGATACCGGTTCTGGACCTGTGACCTTATTCAGCTGCCTGTAGTTGATACACAATCTCATGGGGTGGAGTGTGGCGGTGGTCATGGTGGTGAGAAGGTGGCTAGAAAAAATGAAAATGTGGGGGAGGGGGAGAGGAAGATATCCTTTTTTTTTTTTTTTTGGTTTAGGTTATTACAATTTGCCTATAAATCCAAACTGATGACGCGACCTTTGAGAAATACAATTTTTTGAAAGTTAACCATGTGTGTGTTTTGGTGTCTTTGAGATACACCAAAACATAAACATCGTTAACATCCAAATTATTGCCCCCAGAGAGGTGAGAAAGAGCTAAGGCCTGAGTGAGGACGGCTGACAAGGGTCTGAACAAAAAATTTGGCTGCCAAGGGCCAGAAGAATGCGACTTTATTTCAAGTTGGAACCCTAAGTGAAAACTGCAAGTAAAAGAACACGTGAAAATATCCTATTTATACAAATAATATTTAATAACCACGGCGGTCCTTTTATAATCTGCGTCGTCTAGTTTTAAAAATCCATGAAGGTTTCTACTAACCACGTCAGTTTCTTTAGTTATAGCGTCGTTAACATTATTTTCCCACGTTGTTAATTGAAATAAACCGCCGTCTATTTTTATTATACGACTGTTCTTTTTGAGTACCGTCATCTTAAATTTGTATTGCTTTTTTAGATTTAATTTTTGGATTTTAGTAGCCTACGACAATAGATTAAGAAAATGACAAGTACGAGTAAAACCACGACGATTTACATAGAAAACATTTGTATACGTGGGAGCTATGAGATATGAAATCTTACCAGTGGGAGCTATGTTCCTCATCACAATCGAACCACCAACATGAGAAAGACAATATTTTGAAAGTTGATGATGTGTGTGTCATCAATATTTTGGACCTTCAGAGAGGTGAGAGAGAGACAAACACATCAACTTCCAAATTATTGCCTCCCACTCAAATGTGGACCTTCAGAGATTTAGAGAGAGCCAAGGGCATATGCGACTTGAGTTAGAGTTGGAACGCTAATAGAAAAGAAAGGTAAAGAAAATCCCCAATTTATCTTTACATCCAAGGGTTTATTTGTAAAGAGAGAGTGTTATTCAAATTAACCACGACGGTGTATTCGTAACTAGCGCCGTATTAAAATATATATCACCATAGTAAAAGTAAATTACTATTGTGTAAATTTGAATAACCACATCGGTTTCGTAAAACTAAAAGTCGTTGACTTTTAAAACCAACCACAACGGTTCTCTATACACAAGCGACGTCTTAACTTATAATATCACGGCATCAAAAGTAAACTTTTGTTGTGTAAAACTAAAAATAACCACGTCAGTTTTGGAATTCCAAAAGTCATTTGGCTTTATTATTAACCACGTCTGTTTCTATTATTTTTGGGTCGTTTTAACGACATACTAGGGCGATTTTTAACAAAACCGTTGTGTTATTGATCTTTGGGATAGTATATAAACTTTTTTGTCACATGACCTAAAGTTTTACGTTCTCTCTTACCAATGAAATATTTCAGTTTCTTCTCAGTTTTCCTCTCACTTCCCAAAAGCGGCGTGTCTGAATCTCTTCATGTGCCTCGTCTTTATCTCCAAATCTCCAAAGTTTACATTGGAAGAAAACTTTCTTTGCAGGGCAAAGGTTTTTTCTCACTCTTTTTTTTTTCTCACCCTAAATGACATAAACAAGATACAACCGTCGTCTTATTACAAAAGATCGTGGGAGAGAGAAATATGAGCTGTTTTTTCTGTATCCACTCATAATAAGATGACGGTTTTTTATTCTTGACGTCATTTTATTATTTGTACCACGACGGTTGTAAAGTTCTAAATGAAATACCACGACGATTGTGTTTTTCTACCGACGTCTTCTATATAATATTATGTCGTTCTTTTTTTTTTAACCATCGTTTTTTCACTTGTAGGTTTTATTTCTCTCTAAACATGGTTTCGAAATCTCAAAGTAAGGAGGCTCAAGTATCAAAAGGTCAAAGCAAAGACCTTGCAGTTTCAAAGGCTCAAATGAATGAAGCCAAATCAGTTCAAAGCAATCCCATGAAAAAGATGAGATTTACTTCAACATCCAAGAAAGACCCTAGCTCAGCGACATTTGATGAGGAGCCAAAATCGACTCACGGTATCAACACAATCAACCGTGTTGTGAAAAGGAAAATCCAAAAGATTAAACCCGTTGTTAAGTACAATAAAAGGAGCAAACCACATGGCAAGGCTACTGTTGAGTTGCAATCTTACATTGGTGTTTTGGCAAGCACCAGAGTCCCTCTTGTGGACAAGAAATGGATTCAATTGCTCAAGGAATTGAAGGAGCATATTTGGGAAGCTGTTGAAATGGCTTATGTTGTTAGGCAAGGGGGCAAGAAGATGGTGCCATCGCCCCGCCAAAAATGGAAGGATTATAGTTTATTTCAGTTTGAAGTGCTATTATATTTTATATATATATGTACTTGTCCTTTCATTCTTATCTGTTGGTGAGAATACTTTGTCGCTCACCGTGCCAATGAGCACGGGTTTCGAGAGAATAGTTAGGAAAGGATTTGGAAAGGGATTGGTGATGTTATACTATCATGGATTACGGATTCCACATTGGTTTGACTTAACTATATATATAGCTATGTCGGTTTTGAATGCATGTCATTTTCTACATCGTTTTTGAAACGGTGGGGTTATATTATGTTGTTTTCAAATGTGAAATGAACTTTGTTTTTGTCCACTCACGCTTTTCTATTTTGCACCACCCAGGCAGGTAGATCGTCTTGAAATTGAACGGCCGTTGCAAGTCGTGAACTCCGAGCCGAGCTTATGTAGGATAACTTTTAAATTGTCTCTTATGTTGAACTTTATTTATGTTTGTAAACTGAATTTTGTTAGATATGTTATGATGTCACCCATACTAGGATTGATTGAAAGGCTGAAGGCCAATTGATGTTAATTGCATGATATTCTCTTGTGCATGCTGCTTGTTGAGATGTTTAAATGTGTTTTCAACAAGTTAAGAACTTTGGGAATGTCCATTTTTCAGGGGAGACTAAGTCTCGTTACTTTAGTAAGTGGGCCCGTCATCAATACGATGTCAGAAATACCACAAGATTCATCCGGAATTCCGAGGAGTTTGGGGCGGATCCTGCCAATACACACGTCAATGAGGGTTATAAAAGCATCTTTTAAAAGGCCAACCATGTCCAGTCCTAAAAAATACCGACGTGGTAAGTGACATAACAACATTGACAAATTGTATTATACGGAAATAATGAAGAGATTAATCACGACCTTTATTTTGCACTAACCGTTGTTCAAACTTTGATCCACGGCGTTTTATTTCCTGTCCATGCCGTCAAAATCATTTTAAACGACTGTGGGTAAACACTTGGGTAATGGTTAGGAATTGTTACGTTGGTTTGTTAGAAAATTGTGCCATGTTAAATTATTCAGACATTAGGCTTTTAAAAAAGTGTCGTCTAATGTTGTCCAAGTAATTTTTTTTTAATCATTTTAACGTCGGTTCTCGCGAGAACCTGCTGTGGAATAAATTTAACAATGCGGTGTTTTCCTAGTTAGCGACGTGGAAGCTGTTTTAAGCGTCAGTCATTCTACACCTATGTTGTGGTTAACACATACGTCGGTTTCGATATGATTCTTGACATGTAATATACTTTAGAGGTTTGTTCTTTTTAATAAGCGTCGTCTAAGATTGTCGAAGTTTTCTTTCTTTTTTTTGCTTTTTTAGAGATTTTATACGTCAGTTTTTTTATTTAGTAAACGTAGTATATATTAACCATGATGGTTTCAACGTTGCAAACGACATTATTTTTTCAAATAAAGACGTGGATAACTTTTTTTACGTCGGCATGTTGGTAGTTCTTGACATGTAACACTCTTTAGACTTCTCTATTTTCCCAAAACCGTGGTCTAAGGTTGTCCAAGTTCTCCTTTTTTGCGGTTTACAT